>PVLA01005056.1:0-157303 GCA_004027455.1 Hydrochoerus hydrochaeris | reverse complement strand
TTGCCCGTCTTTGGCTGCCTGTCCAGTGTCTCAGGGCAGTTGTCTCACAGGAACCCCACAAATCCTCCTCCATGAGCTCTCCCATTTAAAGCCTCTGTATAAACTCTCTCATACTACTCACAGAAGGTAAAATTTCACAACCAGTCCTCACAAAGGGGTTATCTAGAGGGCCTCCAGCAACCCCCCTGGAGTCTCCACCTTCGACTTCATATTGAGCATTACATAAAAACATACACATATGAACTACACAAATTACAATTATCAGTACAAAACATTTCAAGATCCCCGTGCCCAATTCCCACATGTGGCGTCCTTTTCCTGGAGAAGCAATTGTCACAAGGTGTGGATGGACTAGGACGCGGCATGGACAGAAAAGGGCACCGCATCCAATTTTCTACAGGCACACAAATGTGTAAGCAATTAGTAGCAGTAATATGTAATACATTCTTATGCAGTTTATTTGTTAAAAACTATCAAAGAAGGCAAAGACTACCCAAACTTTCTGGATATTAATGACTATAAACATTAAAAAAGTTCTTAACATATTTAGACTCTGAAAATAATAATATGTCCAAGAATTACATACTTTCCAGTTCATATTCTAAGTAGAAATACACACAGGATCACAAAAAGGTAAAAATTTTAGGTTCAATTCTGGTACATCTGGTTTGCAGAATGTGACTGAGATTGACTTGTAGTCAAAATTAGGGATTCTCTACCACTCCTATTCTGAACTTTGGGATCCAACCAGGGGAGAATGGGGTTTGCACTGACTTGGGTAGTGGCAAGAACGTAGCTTAGAAATCTGTAGCCTATCTAGGAGAAAGTCTCCCCTGTTGATGGAATACCAGAGATTAGACTCTATTGCAATGTACCTATTCCTCAAAGGACACATTGCAGACTATTGACACATGTGTACCCAGGACTTTGGCCAGTCTCTCCAATTAGTCTATTGGCAGTGTCTCCTGTGTTACTGATGGTGAGGAAAGAAAGTCTACCTGTCTAATACAGTACTTCCAAGAAAATAAAACTATGTTTTTCAACTTTACACTACAGGAAGAGATGATATAGGTGACGCTGTTGACATTATGGGCCTTCAAAGGGCTACTTTAAGTAAAAATTTCATGATTTGTAATTTTATTTTATTTTTTTATTGGTACCAGGGATCGAACTCACAACCACGCACTTGCAAGACAGGTGCTTATGCTGCTGAGCTAAATCCCCAGCCCCATGATTTGTAATTTTAGTTTTTATTTGCTTTTTTGCCACAGGCAATTTTCTCCTTTTGGTAAGTAATGGCATATTATTTGATGAATAACTTTGTACCACTTACGTAGAATAGTCTTTGGGTTAATGCTTTTTAATCAGGCTATTTGTCATAAAAAACTTCTTACACTGCTTTCAATACCAACCTACAAGTGACTTAACTTCCTATGTTTTCAAATTAAACAGTAGTAATATCTACAGTAGTAATATCTCTATTATTAAATGATCCATGAAAATTTATTCAGGATTCTAATCATACTAGATATCAAAATCAGTAAAAATAGTACTGGGCCAGAGCAAGGCTTAACCAATATTTAGCCTTTCAATTGACTAAAGTCAAAATTGTCAAAATAAAATCTTCAGCTTAATTTCTTTATTTGGTGTGCATATTATTTGTATTTTACAACCATAATTCTCTCCATTCCTTCCTAGTCTGTGTATCAAGATTGTTTTCCAGCATTTTCAGTTATGTCTACATCACAGGTATACTGTATCCTAGGTCTTTTTTTCTTATTCAACATTTTATACTTTTTTACATTTTTCTATAACCTATGTTCTTCAAGGTTTCACAAAATAATTTTTTGCCTAAGTCAGCAACATTTTTTGATCAACTAAGAGAGATTAGTACTATAGTTACTATTGTGTGTCTGTGTGTGTTATACACCTGTATAATCTCTTCCTTTTTTCCTTTTCAAAAAATGGTTTTATATTTGACTAGGAAGTATTGTGACACATTAAATAAAAAAGTGCTTATTAGAATTTAGGTAAAATCACAGTTACTGAGGGAGATCCACCTACCCATGGTTCTTTTAGTGTTCCTGGAATATAACATATAGGCGACCATGTATCTCATCTTGAGTTCCTCCTCATACACATCACTTCTCCTGTTCTATAGCAGAAGCTGTATTTGTCTATATTTTGCTATTATGTGTAGAGTTGTCAGTTCTTCATGAGTACCTAGTATCGCTGTGGTTCCAGAGTTCTTGCTACTTAGGTTGTCTTTTGAGTCCATTTTAAAATTTTTAATGTTTATTTTAAAATGAACTTCATAAGGCAAATTTGCTTGCTACTTAAGATCCAAAGCTCTCTCATTTCACAAGTCTGAATTTGAATCCCAATGTGACAGATGACTAGTTAACTCACTCAAGTGAATCAAACTTTCTCTATTTCAATTTTCTTGTCTGTGAAACAGAAGTAGTAATGATATAGCAATGTCTAATACACAAAATACAACAATACATGTCAGCAGTATTTCTCCTTCAGATGTGAGCCTGAATTTTATTTCTTTTAGGATACTTTCTCTGATATCCAGCAAACATTTGATCCTTTCATAGATTTTCATTCTGTGTGCAACTTCTGTTCTCTCCCTCCTTCCTCCATGCCTTTTCCTTCCTCCATGCCTTTTCCTTTCTTTCTTTCTTTCTTTCTTTCTTTCTTTCTTTCTTTCTCTCTCTCTTTCCTTCTTTTTTCATTTTCTTTCTTCCTCCCTCCCATTCTCTGATCTTTCCTCTCTTCCTTTTCTTTTCTTCTCTCTTTCACTCCCTCTTTCCTTCCTTCCTCCTTCCCTTTCTTCTCTCCCTCTTTCTTTTCCTTCTTCTTTCCTTCTTTATTTCCTCTGTTCTTCTTTCCTTTTTATTTCCCTGTTTCTTTCCTTGGATCTTTCATGGAAAACATTAAATTTTTTTTTTACATTTTTAAAGTTTTATTTAAAGAGAAGAAAAAAGAAAAAAAGGGTAGCAATAATACAGAATTCTAAAAGAAAGAAAGAAAAAGGAGAATGAGAAAAAGCCCCACTAAGAAATCAGTAACTTATAAATTATGTATTGTCATCTTGGATGTAGTTGTTCAAGTTACAAAGTTAAAGGGTACATAGTAAATATTCAAACAGTCAGACTATGAACAGTTTTGCTCAAAGATCCAACAAAGATTCAGCAATATGGTCATCTATTTTACATACTCAAACTTACATGCAGTTATATACCTTAGAGCACTTTCTTTTCCTCTCTTTTTTACCATAACAATTACACATTTTGGTTTTATTACACTTTTAGTTCTTATTTACTTTTTACACCAGAGACACAATATGATATTTATAAATATTATTCTTATTTATTTCACTAATGAGGATAGTCTCAAGTTGTCTCCATTTGTCTATGAAGGCCACAAGATCGTCCTTTTTTATAGCTGAGTAATATTCCATTGTATAAAAATGCCACATATTTTTCATCCACTCTGCAGTTGATGGGCATCTTGGTTGTTTCCAGGATTTAGCTATCACAAATTGTGCAGTTCTGAACATGGGTGCACATATATCACTGTAATATGAACTTTTCAGTTCTTTGGGGAAAATGCCCAGGAGGGGGATAGCTGGATTGAATGGGGCTTCCAATCCTAGTCTTCTGAGAATTCTCCATATGGATTTCCATAATAGTTGCACCAGTCTACATTCCCACCAACAGTGGAGCAGTGTTCCTTTTTCCCCACAGCCTCACCAACATTTATTATCAGTTGATTTCTTGATGGCAGCTATTCTTTCCAGAGGAAGGTGGAATCTCAATGCTATTTTAATTTGCATTTCTCAAATGACCAATGATGGTGAACATTTCTTCATGTATTTATTTGCCATTTGTATATCTTTCTCTGAGAACTGTGTGTTCATCTCAGATGCCCATTTTTGGAGAGGGTCTTTGAATTTGGGGGGGGGGCTTGATGTTTTTCAATTCTTTATATATTCTGGACACAAGTCTTTTGCCTGAGGGGTTGTTGGTTAAAACTTTTTCCCACTCTGTTGGTTTTCTTTTCACTCTGTTGGTGATTTCCTTTGAAGTGCAGAAACTGGAAAACATTAATTTGGATTAACTACTATTCAGTAAGAGCAGACATATCTATTGTCTGCTCTTACTGAATATGCTACACTGGTTTGAGTTTGTGAGATCCCTAAGGCTGAAATAAAAAACTTATTTCACCTTTTGAAAATAAGTTTACAAGTTATCTGATTCCTGTTGTGGGAAAAGAATTTTCAAGGCACATTAGTAAAAGAGATACAAGAGGCATTTATTAGGATTCACTGAAAGAATGGGGTGCAATTCTCAGAGAAACAGGACAAGCTACAAAACCAAGTGGGTACATTCAAGAAAGTATTTTCAAGAGGGTCATCTAAGATGTGTTTTTCAAGTCATGTACATGTGTTTGAAGTTGAGATCTGCTGCCTGCCAATACTGCTGCTTCTTGAGAATGGAGAAAGCGCAATTTACAAGTGAAAAGGATAGATTAAGATCCCTGATTTATGGGTTTATTGTAAAAGTACCTTTAAGATTTTTTTTTTTAGTAAGTTTCCTGGAAGAGAAAAAGGCTTATTTTAAAGCTGCAATTTTTTTCACGATAGTTTTTAAATTTCAGTTTCCTTGTCTCCTATCTAGCTTTTATTTATTCATACTACTTCAGAGTTAACCTAATGACTCATAGCTATTATGCACTCAAAACATGGATGAATTTAGGAACTGAAACAAGGTTGTAGATGTGCATAGAACTTACTGAACTATCTTTGCAAGTTTGAGTATTTGTCAACCATTTCTATACTGCAATATACTAAGCATTCAGTGTCTCAGTTACTTTTCTCTCATTGCTGAAACAAAAATACCCAAAATTAGGGAAGGAAAAGTTTATTCAGTCATAAGTTTATGGAGGTTTCAGTTAGTAATCAGCTGGCTCCAAGGCAGGGTGCTATGGCAAAGGGACAACAAACAGTTTAAGGCAGTGGAAGACAGAAAAAGCATCAAGAGCAAAAAGGAGGGGAGAACAGGTCTTTTTTCCTTCCCTGTATTATATGTAGGTTACCATCCCCTTGGGTGAGTGTAGCATTTACACCATCTCTGTTCCCTCCTCTTGCAGGATGAGGATGTTTACAAAGCAAAGACTCTGGTCCTGTGCTAAGTGGCTTTAGTTAAACTTCTAAATTTCTCAAGTTAACACAATGTATCAACCATTGTATCTTGTTTTATTAATCTAAGTCTGATAATTTTATTAAAACTTAAGCTCATAATGAAGTTGGAGACCAATGGAAGTGTTTACTTCAGATAAACCTGGATTTGACATTATTTGGAAATGTTTTTTGTTGTTTCTTAACATTAAAAGAATGTTACAGACTTCTTAGGTCACTATTCTCATTGCCCTGTCAAAGAGAAAGAGAGACAGAGAGACAGAGAGAGAGAGATGAGAGAGATGCCTTTTATTTTTTTGGCTAGAGAAAAAAAAGATTTCATGCAAAAGTAGCTCCAAGAGGATGGAGAGGCTTCAAGTTACCACAAATCAAATCACCATCTCCCTGTCTCCAGGTCTCCAAGGGCTCATTATAGTAGAGAGGACAGGAAGAGGGAATACAATGAGACCACAGACAAATCTACTTTTTAAAAACATTTTTCCTGGAAATTTTGACTTTCTCTCTTCTCTTTGGACAAAGAAAGGAACTGACCCCTCTGGACACCATCTGCATAGTCTTTCCATTTATCTTGGCAAGGACAGGAGTTGATGGTTATGTCTGAAGAAGCCTGTAGAAGTTTGTCTGTAAAAGAAAGAAAAAAAAATCTAACTTCCAAAGTTCCAATTGGGGTCAGGGGATTTAGCTCAGTGATGTAAGCACCTGTCTGGCAAACATAAGGTCATGAGTTCCATTCCAGGTACCAAAAGAATTTAAAAAATAAATAAAGTTCCATTTGGCCTAAAGATTACAATGAGAGTTGTATTTTGGCAAAAAAACAGTGAAGCAGGAGGGGAGGACAAGGCAACTTGACTGGGGAAGTGGGCATAATGTGCTACTGCAAAATCCTAGGACATATGCACAGAATAGTTTCAAAGCCCTGCAGATAGATGTTTTATGAGAATTTGGGCAGGTTTGCAATACAGTGTCTCAAACCTGATGTCAGTCTGAGGAGAGAAAATTACAAAAAGAGCGATCACCATTGAGATCTTCACTCCTATGTTCTTGTACAGTACAGTGGTGCAGTCTCACACTGGAGAGCATGCTTCCTTTCCCACTTTTACTTGACTCAAACTCACTCCACAAATCGTATTTTCTTTTCTTACCTTTAATAAATGTAAAACCTTGTTAATCTTTTCACTTGTTTTCATCAATTCTTTGCTCAGGACACAAAGAACTTAGAAACCACCTCTAAAAGGAGACTCTAGGGCTTCCAAATCTAGTAACAGCAATGCTTCCTCTGATTCTGTCCTAGCACAAATCCTCATTTGTATTCATTTTTATACACAAAACATAGGACTTAGCATTTACAGAGTAAAGATGCCATAGTACTTCAAGATGTTATAGTGCTCCACTATTGAAATGCTCCTTTTGACTCAGGTCCAGTTGTCCATAACTCTGCCTTCATGACAGAATATAACAGTCTTCTGTTTCTGAGAAAGGTAAAAGTAATGAAAAAATGAGATGATACGGGACAATATTTAACTATATCTGTTTTTTTATTATTCAGTTTATTACTTATCTATGTACTCTGCTTTCATAATTTTGAGTCTAGTCTGCTCCAAATGGTTCCCAAATGCAGCCCAAATGCAGCATTATTCCATCATAGTCTTGAAAGAAAAACTAGAATTAAACAGGTTAAATTTAAAGTTTGGAATGGTGTTCCTATGTAAAAAATGTTTATTTTAATTTTTGTAAATGTGTTTTCTCAATACTGTTTTGAGTTGATTCATTTCAGTTTGATGGACACAGGAACTAAGATTTTTTAGAATGTCAAAACCAACAATATGTAATGAGTCAGAAAAATGGAATGTGGCTTAAATAATTTTTTTTCTCCCTTGTTCCTTCTTTTACCTGACCCAAAGGCATTCTGCAACATCTGTTTTTTCCTACCTTTAGTAAGTGTGAAACTTTGCCATTATTTGTGCTCATTTTGCTTAATTCATTGTTAGGGACAGAAAAAAGCTAGAAATAACCTCTAGAAGGAGACTCCAGCAATCTGAAATCCTATATTTGAGACATGGAAGGCATACATAATTGTCCTGTCACAGCAGACATTAGTGGCAAAGCAAAATAAATCTCCTGTCTATAAGTCTATTTGCATTTTGTTCCAGCTATAACATAACATAACATAACATAACATAACATAACATAACATAACATATTATTCAGTTTCTCATAAAATATTATAGCAGTATGTTTCTGTTGCTTTCTGTATCTTCTTGATGGTGTCATGGAAAACAATTCTGTGTATCTACCACTATTTAAAATATGATGTATTCAGGTAGGCCCAGAGGCTGCGAGGGAGTTTCAGCTTGTGTAGCAGCAAGGGCAAGGGAAGGTCCAGCTCACTGGCCTTGGCTCCGGGAAGTTTGGGACATCACTCCTGGTGCTGGGGTGCCTGCCCAGTCCCCTAGAACACTGGATTAGCCTGGAGAGGTTTTGGGGGTTGAGTGGACCATGCCCAGTGACCTTTATTCAACCAGGGGAACAAGCAGGCTCTGAGAGGGGAGATGGGCCCGGGTGGTGGCGAGCGGAGTTGCAGCTCCTTGCTCTGGCCTGGGAGAGTTTGGGACATCCTCCTGGTGCTTAAGTACCCAGCCAGCTCCCTAGAACACTGAACTAGTCTTGAAAGGGTTTGCTTGCTTGAGTGGACCATGCTCAGTGACCTTCATTCCACCAGAGGAGCCAAGACCCCTGAGTCCCAGGAGCTGAGGGCGCAGGAGGTGATTCCCAACATGCTCAGGGAAAGTTTTGGAACATTGCTTGAAACATGGAAATATAGGAAAATGACAAAATGAAAGACCAAAACGCAATCTCAAACCTCCAGCCCATCCCAAGAAAGCCTGAGAGCCACATACATAGAAGAAAATCCTAGTCATACACCTGAAATACCTGAAATGATATCAACTGAAATAAAGAAGCAAGTACGGGAAGCTATAAAGAGACTCAAATTAGAAATAATCTCCCACATAAAAGAAGAAATGACAAAAGTAGTGAAAGAAACAGTGAATGCATCTAAAAAAGACGCAGCTAAAATATAAGAGGAACAAAGCAAACAGATAGAAACCCTAAATGAACAGTATAAGAAACAAACAGAATACATGAAGGAGATTCAAAGAGATATACAGGAAATGAAAAATTCTATTGAAGGTTTCAAAAACTGCCTCAACAAAAGTGAAGATAGAATTTCAGACCTCAAAGATAAGATTGCAGCTAGTGAACAGGAAAGGAAAGATCTTTTAAAAATAACAAGGAATCAGGAAATGACAATTCAACAGTTGCAAGATGATACAAAGAAAAACAACATAGGATTAATAGGGATAAATGAAAAAGAAGGGGACAACACAAATGATATCAAGAGGCTATTTACAGAAGTAATAGCTGAAAATTTCCCAAACACGAGAATAGAAACTGACCTTCAGATTAGTGAAGCACATAGAACTCCAAACAGCCATAACCAAAATAAAACTACACTCAGACATATAATAATCACCATCCCAGAAATCCAACATTAGAACAGAATATTAAAAGCTGTTAGAGAGAAAAGACAAATCACCTACAAATGAAAAGTCACAGCAGACTTCTCAACACAAACAATGAAGTCAAGAAGAGCATGGAGTGAAATATTTCATATCCTAAAGGAAAACGACTTCCAACCCAGACTGTTGTACCCTGCAAAACTGTCCTTCAAAATGGATGTAGAAATAAGATACTTCCATGATAAAGAACAGATGAAGAACTTCATGGTCACCAAACCAACCCTGCAAAGAATACTGAAAGACATTCTAGACACATAGGAAAAAAACCACTAAGCAAGACAGACAATTAAACAGAAAGGAAAGATTAAGATACAATGGCAGGAAGATAACAGGTCAACAATGAACCAATGTATGTAACAGTTATAACCATTAAGGTAAATGGCCTCAATTCACCAATTAAAAGAAACAGAATGGCAGAATGGATCAAGAAACAACAACCAACCATATGCTGTCTACAAAAAACCTATCTAACTCAAAAGGAAATTCATAGACTGAAAGTTTCAAGTATGGAAAACAATACTTCATGCAACAGGAACTCAAAAAAAAGCAGGGGTAGCTATTCTGTTTGCAGACAATGTGAACTTCCAACCAAGAAAGGTCCAAAGAGATAAAGAAGGTCATTACATACTATTTAGTGGAAAATTTCAAGAGAAAGAGATAACAATGTTAAATATATATGCACCAAATTAATACAAAGCAAGTATTAACAGAGATGAAAAATCAAATAAGCAATAACACAATTGTAACAGGAGACCTTAACATGCCATTGACACAAAGGGACAGATCAACTAGACAGAAAATCAGCAAACAAATAATAGAACTCAATCACACCTGTGAACAAATGGACTTGATTGATGTATACAGAGTGTTCTATCCAAGAACATCACAATATACATTCTTCTCAGCAGTACTTGGGACATTCTCTAAAATAGGCCATATACTAGCCCACAGAACATATTTAAGTAAATGCAAAAGAATTAAAATTATCCCATGCATGTTATCAGATCATAGCACCATAAAACTGGAAATTAAAGATAAAAAAACTGCAAAAACCTCACAAACATCTAAATTGAATAATACAGTCTTCAACAATCAATGGGTCACAGAGGAAATTGAAGAAGAAATTAAACAATATTTACAGGCAAACTAAAATACAAATACAACTTACTGGAATCTGGGGGATGCAATGAAAGCAGTCCTCAGAGGAAAATTTATTGCACTGAGTTCCCACATTAGGAAAACAGAATGAACACAAATAAACAACCTGATACTACACCTCAAGCAGCTAGAAAAAGAACAAGCCAGGCCCAAAGCCAAAAGAAGGGAGGAAATGATAAGGGTCAGAGCAGAAATTAATGCAATAGAGACTAAGAAAATAATACAAAGAATCAACGAATCAAAGAGTTGGTTCTTTGAAAGAATAAATAAAATTGATAAGCCCCAAGCCAACCTAATAAAAAAGGAAAGAAAAGTCTCAAATTCATGCAATACAGAATGAAAAAGATGCAATCAATATCAAGTCTGTGGAAATACAGAAGATCATCAACACCTATTTTGAAAACCTCTACTCTCATAGTTTCTATAACACAGAAGAAATGGACAGATTCCTAGAAACATATGAACCACCAAAGCTGGCTCAAGAAGATGTAAAACTACTGAATATCTGAATTTCTACTGATGAAATTGAAAATGTAATAAAGTCCTTACCAAGAAAGAAGAGCCCAGGCCCAGACAGATTCACTGCAGACTTCTATTAGAAATACAAAGACTGTTTAATGAAATAGAAAGGGAAGCAATTCTCCCTAAGTCATTCCTGGAAGCAAATATTACTCTAGTACCAAAACCTGAGAAAGACCCAACTAAAAAAGAGAACTACAGGTCAATCTCCCTAATGAACATAGATGCAAAAATTCTCAATAAAATATTGGCAAATAGGATGCAGCAAATCATCAAGAAGATTATACACCATGACCAAGTGGGATTCATCCCAGCCATGCAGGGATGGTTCAACATAGGTAAATCAATAAATGTAATTAACCATATCAATAGAGCCAAAAATAAGAACCACACGATCATTTCTATAGATGCAGAAAAAGCTTTTGATAAGATCAAACACCCATTCATGATAAGAGTCTTACAGAGAATTGGAGTAGATGGTCTCTACCACAATATGATAAAGGCCATCTATGACAAAGCAATAGCCAGTGTCATATTAAATGGCCAAAAAACTGAAAGCCTTTACATTAAAATCAGGCTCAAAACAAGGATGACCCTTATCACCTCTCCTATTCAATATAGTACTGGAAATACTAGCCAAAGCAATTAGACAAGAGAGAGAAATAAGAGGAGTAAAGATAGAAAAAGAGGAAGTTAACCTATCATTATTTTCAGATGACATGATACTCTACATAGAAGACCCCAAAACTCCATTGAAAGTCTCCTAGATATAATAAATTCAGCAACATAACTGGATACAAAGTCAATACTCAAAAATCAATAACATTCCTGTACACTAACAACAAAATCACTGAGGAAAAATAAGAGAAGCCACACCCTTCACACTAGCATTCAAAAAAATGAAATACTTAGGAATTAATCTAGTGAAAGAAGTAAGAGTTATACAAGGAAAATTATAATACCCTGAAAAAGAAATCAAAGAAGACCTAAGAAAATGGAAAGACAACCCTTGTTCATGGATAGGAAGAATAAATATTGTGAAAATGGCCATTCTCCAAAAATTGTTATACAAATTCAATGGAAGCCCAATGAAAATACCACTAACATACCTCATAGATCTAGAGAAATCACTCCTAAAATTCATCTGAAACCAGAAGAGACCTAGAATAACAAAGGCAATTCTAAGCAGCAAAGCCAAGGCTGGAGGCATCACAATCCCTGTCTTGAAGCTATAGCATGAAGCTGCCATAATAAAATCAACATGGTACTGGAATAAAAACAGCCCTGAAGATCATTCGAATAGACTAGAAGATACAACTATGAACACACTCATCCACTTATCATTGATAAAAGAGCCAAACATGTTCACTGGAAAAATGATAGTCTCTTTAACAAATGGTGCTGGAAAAACTGGCTATCCATATGCCAAAAACTAAAACTTGATCCATGCCTATCACCATGTACCAAACTAAAATCTAAATGGATCAAAGATCTAAATATTAAAACAGAGACACTAAATCTGTTGGAAGACAAAGTAGGTAAAAATCTTGAAGACATAGGGGTAGGTATTCATGAACAAGAACCAAACTGCACAGGAAATACTTCCCAGAATCTGGGATCACATCTTATTAAAGAGTTTCTGCATGTCCAAAGAAATCTCCAGCAGTGTGAAAGGAAAACCCACAAACTGGGAAAAAAATCTTAGCGAAGTGTCCCTCAGACAAAGGACTTTTGTCTAGAACTTACAAAGAATTAAAAAAAATCACACCCTTGAAATTCAAAGACCCAATCCAAAAATGGGCATCTGAGATAAACACACAATTCTCATGTGAAGAAATATGAATGGCAAATAAATACATGAAAAAATGTTCATCATCATTGGTCATTAGAGAAATAAAAATTAAAACCACACTGAGATTCCATCTCACTGTGGAAAAAATGGCCAGTATCAACAAAACTACCAACAACAAATGCTGGAGAGGCTGTGGGGAAAAAGGAACTCTTCTGCACTGCTGGTGGGAGTGTAGATTGGTGCAACCACTGTGGAGGTCAGTCTGGAGATTCCTCAAAAATCTGGGATTGGAGGTCCCATTTGACCCAGCTATTCTACTCCTAGGCATATTCCCAGAAGAAGTGAAAACATCATACCACAGTGATTATATGTGCACCCATGATTATAGTGGCACAATTGGTAATAGCCAAATCTTGGAAACAACCTAAGTGCCCATCGACTGAGGAATGGATAAAAAAATTGTGATACTTTTATGCAATGGAGTGCTACTCAGCTATATAGAATGATCACATTGAGATATTTATAAATAAATGGAGGCAACTTGAGAACATTCTCATAAGCAAAATAAATCAAACTCACATGTATAAATACCTCATAGTCTCCCTAGTGTAAGAAATGGTAAGAGTACATAAGAGTCTATGGTGATAATGGATCCCCATTATATTGCTTTGAAGACTTGTAATGTTTTCATTCATTGGTTGGAATGGTTTTATTCTGTTTTATTTGACCTTATTATGTGTGATGCTATGGACAGCTACTTTGATGAAAGCTAGACATTATAGCAGCCATTGCTGATTTAATATCATCTGGTTTTGAAGTCCTACCATGCTTTTGTTCTTCTATTACCATTGGTTCTATCATGTTGTGTCTTACTGGGTTTTCATATGTGTAGTAATATAAACAAAATTTTTTATGGAAAATGAGATATTATATTAGCCATTGTTCATTTTCTGTTATTTGGTTCAAAATGCCTTGTAATAGTTTCATTCTCTTGAATGCTTTTATTCTTTTTGTTATGTTTGATATTATTGTTTGTGAAGCTATGCTCAACTATTTCAAAGAAAGAGATATTATGGTAGCTACTGCTGATATCCAATTGTCTTGTGAAGTGTTGTGTTGTTTGTATTGCTCTGTTCTCATCTGCATTGCTTTGTCTTCTTTTGTTTTATTCTCTGTAAAATAAATTTTAAAAAATATGATGTATTCTGAAAATTTGCTTCAGAGTTCTGAAAGTAAATAGATAAATAAACAAATTGAGTAAAACAAACCATATACAGCTAAACATTGCCTTTATTTCATCCAATCTTTCTATTACTTTCTTTCCCCAGAAATATTTAGTTCATTTTCCATGCTCATAGTGTTGCAGGGTGATATCAGAACCTCCAAATATGACATAAGGAAAATATTGTATCTCCTAACCTGTTAATGTCTGATATGCTGATTTCACATTCTCTAAAAATTCAAGAATGTATTTTAGGAACAAGAGTAGGAAGATTATTGGGAAGATAGAAAGCTCCTGTCAGAGGAACATAAGGGGTTCCAAAAGGGTAAGTAGCCAGGGACCCCACTTGGTAGGGAAATTTTATAGAGGAAAACCCACATGGGTACAATGTGGATTACAGCTATGATCAACCAATAAGATTATAAGTATAGGTGCTTAGGTAATATTGATCTGATGGGGAAGCAGGTCACATAGGGAGCAGGCAGTGAGCAGGTATCCAAAGATCAAAGTGCTTCACAGGTGGATGATGGGTCTGGGGTCTTGATTACCCATTGGGTGGGCTGATGCCTGTCTAGACCAGGTGTTAACATTAATCCCAGCCCTTGGGGAGTATGTAGTTCTGGTTCTTTTGTTATCTTGAGACCTGGCTTCCAATTTATGCATCTAAAGACACAGCTGTAGTGGTTTTCACCTTTTATATTGATTCCCTCAATGGCCCACCCCTGTCTGACTGACTATATTTCTGCTTAACTTAGCTGTCTACAGTAATAGTAGTTGTATGGGCTTCACACTTCAAGAGAAAGATCTTATTCAGCATAACTTTTAAAAAATTGTTTCTTTGCTTCAAGGTTTTAGTTTTGAGGTTTACCTATTATACCATGTATGTATTTAACTCATTCATATTAAATGCAGTATTGTTTTTGTATGGGTTTCCAATAGTTTATGTATCTACTCATACAATGGAGGGTAGTTTAAGTGTTTCTGCTTTTGCTGTGAGGACTAGTGCCATGGTTTTGTAGGAAAATAGGGAAGGATGTATGAATATTCTAATTAGTAGTGTATGTCAAATTGACCCATAAACTGATTAAATAAATTACACTCTCATAGCAGTGTTACATTATATTGATGTAAACATCAGGGAATGAAGTCATAAACCTAAAGATGTTTAAGGGAATTTTATTGAAAATAATAATAAGAGCTCCTGGAATTCCAGGAGATGCTTAGAGTGTGTGACCATGTGGCTTCTCAATCCAGAGCTAATTATAGCTAAGTGGATCACAGGAATTGCTCATATATTTCACAGCCACCTATCACAAGAGGCTCTTTGGATTTAAAATGATCAATTGGAACTTAGGCTTCTAACTCTGTTCTTCAATGTGTAAAGTTTATAGGAAACTGGTATCCTAATGATTAATTTGTGGTATAATTTCCTTAGACCTCAGCAATTTAGAAGGTAGTGGCTGTATGGCCCTTTAGGAGGGAAGGCGCTGCATTTCATGTTGGTTCTGGAAGTTCATTTTTGATCCAAAGTCCTACTTCACTGTCTATTCTAATTTTAATTCCCATCAATATGGCTGATCCCCAATTCTAACTCAGACCCTCCTAGCCAGCTGTCTCTCTCATAAGTTATTTTCTAAAGCAGCAAAGGCCTCATTTTCTCATAGCCTTGACAACATTCAATATTTGTAAATAATTAGACCTTCCCATTCTAGGAGGAAAAAAATTAGCATTTTATTGTTTAAATATTTTTTCAGTTAAAGTTAAAATTTTGTTTGTATATTTCTTCATAGGTTCACTATTGTCTTATTTACCTTGACAATTATTTTCCATTGGGTTAATATTTTTATTTTAATGTAGGGCTTATTGATGTATTCTGGATGCCTCCTCTTTGCTGACACTGAATATTGCAAGCATTCTCTTTCAATCTTATAGGTTTTGATTGCTTTTTATTTAAAGTTGGTTATTACTCTTTTTGTTAATATATGACTAATTCTTGGTGATTTTATGTCTCTAGACTTTGAAATTTACAAGTTTTTATCATCCTTTTTCTCCTTCATTGTGTGGAACATGATGGCCAATGTGGAACAGTTAGGTATTACTCTTCTTTAAGGTCAGCTAGGCTCTGGTAACAAACCAGGAGACTAGACCCTGGTTAATTATTCTCTCCTGAGGGCAGACCTTATTTACAATGGAGTGCTCTGAAGTCAGAATGCTCTTCTTTCTGTATGCAGTCTATCTATATGAGTCTTTATCTTTAGGGACCACTTGTCTTATGACCTCATACAATAATTTGAGTGTGTGGTTTAAAAGTTCTTAAGTGGAAAACTGAATTCCTCAGGTCATGTGTTAGAAGTGGATCTTAGAGGCAAGTGTTTGGGTCAAAAGGTAGGTCAAAGGGATTAATGTCTTTTTCAAGTGAGTGAGTTTACTACTGTCACTGAATAGATCTCTTACCACAGGAAGTTGAGACAAATAGCAAGCCCAATTCCAGTGGATCCCTTCTTCTGCATGACTATTCACTTTCCACTGTGAGATGAAGCAGCAAGATGTGCCATCTAGATGCTGCCATCACTGGGACTTCCTATCTCCAGAACTTTCAGCCAAAATAAACACATTTTTACCTTTAAAATCACTCAATCTTATGTATTGTATAATAGTTACAGAAAATGGATTTTAAAACTTTCTTTTCTTATGAGTTTTAGAAAACATGTTTATTTAGAATGTTTATTTTTTAGGATTTTTTTCTTTCTTTTTTGTCTCTTTGCTTGTTGTTAGTGATATAGAAGAAAGAAACTTGCAACTGCCTAGATTTCTGGGATGAGTTTATGTTCTCTAAAATCAAAAAATGAATTATAAGAGCATGGTTAAGAGCATGGTCTATTTATTGGGGAAAGACAACTTCTGTCCAAGAAAGACAGAAGGGTCCCAAAAGAATTGCTGAGGAACTCAGCTTTTCAAAGAAATTTTACAGAGCAAAACCACAAAGTGAGGTGGGACCAAGAAGGGAAAATGTGTAATCAACTAATAATATTACAAGTGTAATCATTTAGGTAACATTGATCCAATGGGAAACCCCAAGGTGGGTATGAGGTGGGACAAAACTTAGTCAGCCAATAAGGTTATTAGTACAATTACTTAGGTAATATCAATTAAATGGGGATGAGTGTGATAGTAAGTCATGTAGCAAGCATACATGGAAGGAAACAGGAGGACTCACAGAAGTGGTAGGTCAGTGGCTTTTTGTGGATCCTTACCTCAGGTGATGATAACCTATTTAAAATATCAATCACTGCTATTTATCCCTAGGGAAAGGATGTGGGTGTATTCACTCCAACTCTTGTCTTGAGCTCTGACTCTCAACAAATGTGCCTTCCCTAAAAATAAGTTGCAATGTATTCTCATCTTCCACATTGACTCTTTAGAGCCCATCACTGTTTGATTGCCTATAATATTTTTACCTAACTTAGCTGTCTGTAATTTTAGGGCAGTGATAGCTTCCAAGTTTCTTCCACAGGAAATTGCAAACTGGACTTCTCAGTGGTCATGATCATTAACTTGCCCATTGGCTACTCTATGAAGTCCTATAGATCCTTTGGTATTACAGATATTCTTTAGGTTTAGTAATCTATCTATCTATCTATCTATCTATCTATAATACATAATATATATATATATATTAAAGTATGTGTAGAAAAAATTATATTTTTCCTTGAAATAATAAAGGTAAACTTGACTAGATTATTTTATTTTTTTCAAATTAAAACATAGAAACTTAAAATATCAGTATAGATTACCTTACCATGTTTCTGTATAATAGTATTGGGATTCTAAGGATTTGATCTTGGTGAGTCCAGTTCAAGATATGTCAGGAAGTAGAGGCAAGTGATGGTATGTGCTACAGTCAAATGAAAGCTTGACTGGGACTGCAGATACATCTTCCAAAGTACTTCATTCCCATGGTTGATGACTAAAACTCTTGGCTTCTCACAAGTTAGTGACAGAAGACCTTTCTACCTTGTCACTTTTGCTCTCCATAAGTTTGTATGAGAATCCTTTTGGCACAGAAATTGGGTTTCCTGGGGAGATGTATGTAACAGTAAGCAATAGCAAAAACACACTATCATTTATGACTTGACCTCAAAAGTGGCAGTCCCTATTTCTGCAGTATTTCATTATTCATGCAGGTTAGAGCTTTTCAATATGAGAAAAGTTTACCAATGAGCAAGAATGCCAATAGACAATAATCTCTGGGGACTTTTTAGATGGCTACCTAATTTAGAGTTAATGTACATTAGCTCAGGGCCTTCAAATTTCTCACTAAAATGTTAGCAAACAGTAAGAAGACTATATATAAAAAGTGACCAATGTTCAAAAAGGGTTATAATCATAAAAGGAAAGCTTTCTTAAAAATACCAAAGTATCAAGAACTAACAATTCAGTTGCAGGATGGTGTAAAAAAAATAATAAAAGAATAATTGTGTCAGAGAAAAAGCAGGAGTCACCACAAATGTCATAAAAAACTGTCTGCAGAAATAATAGCAGAAAATTTCCCAAGCATGGGAAAAGAATCTGACAGACATGTAAGTGAGGTACATATAATTCCAATAAGCCTTAACTAAAGTAAAACTGAAACCAGACATACAATAGTCAAGATTCCAGAAATTCAGCACAAGAACAGAATAATAAAAGCTATTAGAGAAAAGACAAAGGTCACCTACAAAGAAAAGCCTATCAGAATCACAGCAGACTTCGTAACACAAACCATCAAATCAAGAAAAGCTTGGAATTAATCTTACAAGTCCTGAAAGAAAACAACTTCCAATCTAGATTGATGTACCCTGCAAAACTATCTTTAAAAATTAATGGAGAAATAAGATACTTCCATGACAAAGAATTACTGAAAAAATTCATGATCACTAAACCAATATTACAAAACATATTGAAAAATATTCTAGACAGAGATAAAAATGACTACAATTCAAAAAACAACAACAGAAAGAAACCACCAAACAGGACAATCAATTAAACAGAAGGGAAAATCAGGGAACCAACAGTAGGAAAATAACATGACAAAGATAAGCCAATGCATTTAGTTAATGAAAAAAATAAGCTACTTCTTTCACAAAGAACAACTGAAGAAATTCGTGACAACTAAACAAGCTATACAAAGTGTTCTAAAAGATATTTTAGAAAAACATAACAAAATCTACATTTCAAAAAAAAAGAAAGAAAAAGAAATAATCCCACTAGCCAGGGCAAGCAAGTAATTTGAGAGGAAAAACAGGGAACCAACAGCTGGAAAATAATATGACAAGGATAAGCCAATGCATATGAGTTACCATCAAAGTAAGTGGCCTCAATTCACTAATCAAAACAAATAGAATGGCAGACTTGATCAAGAAACAAGATCCAACAATTTGCTCTGTACAAGAAGCACATTTGAGTGAAAAAGAAATCTGTAGACTAAAAGTCAATGGCTAGAAAATAATATTTCATGCACCAGAAATGGAAAAAAGCAGAGGAATCTATTCTGTTTGCAGACAAGGTGAACTTCAAAACAAGAATGAGCAAAAGAGATAAAGGTCACTACATACTTGTTAGGGAAAAACTTTGAGAGGAGGAGATAACAATAGTAAATATATACATACTAAATTTGGGAGCAAACAACTATATAAGACAAATATTAATAGATATGAAAAATTCAATGAGGAATAACACAATTGTAATGGGGAACCTTAACACCTCACTGTCAGAAATGGGTCAATCAGACAAAAATAAGCAAAGATACATAAGAACTGAACCAAACCTGTGGACAAATGGACTTAGTATATGTTTCATCCAGCAACTTCAGAATACACATTCTTCTCAGCTTCACATGTGATGTCCTCTAAAATAGACCATGTACTAGCCCATAGAACATGCTTTAATAAATGCAAAGAAGTTGATATGATCCCAAGTGCATTGTCTGATCACAGTGAAATGAAATTGGAATTAATGGCAAAAAGTTGCAAAAACTCCATAAACACATGGAAATTAAATAATACTTTCTTGAACAACCAATTGGCTATGGATGAAATTAAAGAAGAAATTAAATGATATCTACAATTAAATGAAAATATGGATATAGTATATGAAAAGCTGTGGGATGTAATGAAAGCAGTCCTAAGATAACTATGTTCATTAGAGAGATTGGCCTAGATCTCTTTTTTGGTATATTGTATCTATAATTATTTTAATAATTATTCAGAATTTTTACATCTTCTTGATTAAGCTTTGATAATTTATATGTATCTAGGAAGATGTCCATTTCTTCTTTTTTTTCCATCTTGCAAGAGTAAAGATTTTCAAAGTATGTGTTTATGATCTTTTGAATTTACACAGGACCTGTACTTATTTCACTCTTTTCATTCAACATTGTATGAATTTGAGCCTTTTATTTCCTTTTTTGGTAAGGTGTTTACAATTTTATTGATTCTTTCAAAGAACTAACTTTTCAAATGATTAATTCTTTGTATTGTTTTCTTAGTCTCAATTGTATTCATTTCTGCTCTGACCTTTATAATTTCCTCCCTTATATGGATTTTGAACTTGACTTGCTCTTTTTTTTTCTAGAAGTTTGAGGTGTAATATTAGGTTGTTTATTTGTGCTTGTTCAGTATTCCTGATACTAAAACCAGAGAAAGATCTAACAAAAAACGATATACAATATACCAGAACCTGTGGGATGCAGTGAAAGCAGTCCTAAGAGGAAATTCTATATTGGTGAACATAGATAGAAAAATTCTCAATAAGATACCAACAAAAGAATGTATCAAAAACAAGGTAGCAAATCATCAAGAAGATTATACATCTTGACCAAGTGGAACTCATTGTAGGAATGCAGGGATGGTTCAATATATGCAAATCAATAAATATAATACACCATTTCAACAGAGACAAAGACAAAAAAACATATGACCTCAATAGATGCAGAAAAAGTTAACAAAGTCCATTGTTTATTCAGTATAAAAACCCTATAGAAAATTGGAATAGATGGTCTTTATCTGAGTTGGGTATAAGCCAACATTATATTATATGGAAAAAAATCAAAGACTTGCATTCTAAAATCAGAAACAAGACACATGATTACAAGTAGGAACAAGTCCAAGATCACCATTCATATTCAGTATAGCTCTGGAAAAACTAATCAGAGCAAGTAGACAAGAGAGAGAAATAAAAGTAATAAGAGAGAAATAAAAGGAATAAGAAAAGGAAAAGAAAAACTGAAATTATCATTATTTTCAAGTGACATGATACTCTACATAGAAGACCCCAACCTCCACTAAAAGACTTCTAAATTAATAACCAAATTCAGTAGTACAAATGGATATAAAGTCAACACCCAAAAATTGATATCATTCTTGTACACAAACAACAAACTTACTGAGAAAGAAATTAGAGAAATCATATCCTTCCTAACACCATCCAAAAATGGAATACTTAGCAATCAATCTAATGAAAAAAGTAAAAGTTCTATACATTGAATATTGTAGCACTCTGAAGAAAATCAAAGAAGATGTTAGAAAATGGAAATATATCCCTTGCTTGTGAATGGAAAGAATTAACATTGTGAAAATGGCCATACTACCAAAACCGTTACAGTGAGTTATTGCATTCCCAATTAAAATGTCATTAGCTGATATCACTGATATGGAGATAACATTCCAAAAATTCATTTGTAAACAGAAGAGTTCTAGAACAACAAAGCAATCCTGGTCAACAAAGGCAAGACAGGAGTCATCACAATCTCTAACTTGAAATTTTATGACAAAGTTGCATTGGTAAAATCAGTATAGTACTGGCAAAAAAAAGAGCAGACCTGAGGACTAGTGAAACAGATCAGAAGTTGCAGCCACAACCACAGTCTAATATAGAGAGCCCTTCACAGTTCTAATCATGATCCAGGAAGTTTAAATTTGTAATCCCATGGAAAAGTTATTTGAATTTTAGTAATTCCAATCTACCATCTCTAGTGCAGCCCATGGAAAGAATAAAGACACTATGGCACATTTATAGTTATGGCAGCCAAAGAGTCCTATGTCCTGCTATGGTGATGGTTATTACTTCATCCTAAGACCAAACCCAGGTTTTATTAATTCTTGATGAGAGGAATGTCTCAGAAATGAGTGACTGTGAGAGTCATGGAAATTAACTGGGTGCAGTGATCTGGGCTAGGTTGGTGGCCTAAAATTACTTCTGCAATATGCAGAGAGAAAGATATGCAGAAAGTAATCTGTGTAAGAGTTTGAGTTAGTATCTAATGTTTTGGGGTCAGTGCTCCAGTTCTGATGTGTAATCTTTTATGCTTTGGGAAGGCATAGCCTCTTGTCTCTAGGCTGAATCCCAGTCAACAGCATGTTGGGTGGTTCTGCCTCCTATGCTGCTCACATATGTTTTTTGGCAGCCCCAGGGGAGGGGTAACACTGACTTGTTGCCTTGTTTCAAAGACATTTCAGCACCTCAGCTAGACAGATTTACATTGCTTAAAGTCAGTTGAAGGGATAAGGAACAGTCCCAGCCAGCTCTGTATATATTACTACATAGAAATAAGGCCAGGTTTAGCCAAAATGGAGACAGTTGTTCTCCTTTCAAGGAAAGCCACCCAAATAATACTCCATACTCTAAGACATCTTATCTTTGACAAAGGGGCCAAACAGTTTCATTGGAAGAAAGATAGCCTGCTTAATAGGAGGTGCTGGAAAAACTGGCTCTCTATATACTGAAGACTAAAAGTAGCCTATGTCTATTACCATGCACTAACCTAAAGTCAAAATGGATCAAAAATCCAAATATTAAAACAGAAACATTACATCTACTGGATAAAGTATATACAAATATTTAAAACATGGGTATAGGTAGAGAGTTCATAAACAAACCCAGGTTGTATGGAAAATACTTCAAAGAAGCAACAACTCTGATCTAATATTTTTAAAAAGATTTTGCATAGCAAAACAATCACCAAAAGAATGAAAAGTGTGGGAAAAAATTTCCAGCTGTCCCTAAGACAAAGGACTAATATCTAGAACACATGAAGAACTGAAAAGTATCAGATCCCCCAAATTTAAAGACCCAATCCAAAAATGAGGATCTGAGATGAATACATCTTCTTAGATGAAGAACTATAAATGGCAAATAAATATCTGAAAAAATGTCCAATATCACTGGTGATTTGAGAGCTTCAAACTAAAACAAAACTGAGATTTCATCTCACCTCAGAAATAATGACTATTATCAAACAGTCAGCCAATAACAAACGCTGGCAGGACTGTGGGGAAAAGGAACCCTTTTCCACTGTTGGTGGGAGTGTAGAGTGGCACAGTCACTGTAGAAATCAGTGTGGAGATTCCTCAAAAACTAGAATTATAGGTTCCTTTCCACCCAGCTATTCCCTTTCTTGATATCTTACAGGAAGAATTAAAAATGTCAAAGCACAGAGATATGTGTGCACCCATGTTTATAGCAGCACAATTTGTAATAGCTCAATCTTGGAAACATTCCAAATTCCTATCAACTGAGAATTGGATCAAAGAGATGTAGATACAATGGAGCACTATTCAGTCACAAGAAGAATAAACACTTGAGAATTTTATAGGTAAATAGGTGCAATTAGAGTCTATACTCATAAGTGAAATAAATCAGACTTGCATGTGTGTATTGTCTCCCGCATGTGAGAAACTATAAGAGTAACTAAAGTATAAAATGTACAATAGATATTGTGAAACTGGAAAAAATTGTTCAAAAGGAAAAAAGAATTAGGATGGGTGAAAGGGGAAAGCACAGTAGGGAAAAAGAAAAAAATGCTAGTCAGTTATACTATTATCTCTTACTTCATTGAAAAGGAAGGTTTTTGCTAATATCAACTGTAGAAATTTTTACGCCCATAACTTATAGCCTGAGAAACTACTTTAAAAATAATAACATGTAATGTATTAACTGTTATTTTTCTATTACTTTGTTTTGAAATTTTGCTTTATCATTTTTACATAAAATAAAAGTAATTCTACCTAATAATTCCCTTTCTGACAGTATAAAAAGACTGTATTTATCAATCAATAATATTACTGTATGTTAAAAAAGTCAACTTTTATAGAGTATTTACAATATAAATGAAACTCCAGTTTGAAAGACAGTTTTTCCAGTGTAAATTGATTAACTTTTTTTATAGTGTTACCACAGTTTCAAATTTCTTAAGTATTAGTCAGAATATTGCACTATACATAATTCTTATTGGATTGTGAACTCTATATTTAAACAAATTAGTATCTTTCTCCATTCTTATTTAAGCTTTTTTCCCAAGTGAAAAATCAAGGTTTTATATTTTAAATACTACAGTATTCTTCCTATAATATCCTTTTAAATGTATTTCTAATTCTGCATTAGAGTTATTAAAACAAATAGAGTCACTTAGGATATATATTGTGCTGTAAAGAGAGATTTATTAGAGGGAACTGGCTTATACTGTTAGGGAAGTCAAGAAATCCCAGGATCATTGCATTTTCAGGTTGGAGAACCAAGAAAGCAGTGGTGTATGTCAGTCTGTGTCTGAAAGGCTGCAAACCAGAAGATCCTATAGTGTAATCCCCATTTTCACATTGAAGGAATGAGACACCGTGAAGGTCTGATTTAAGACTCAGAGGCTGAAGTTTCCAACACTAGAAATTCTGAATTCTGAGTGATACAGTGAGTGACAGGTTGCCAGAAAATGAATTTCAGATTATTGTGTGTGAGAAAAAGAATAGTTATGTTTATTGAAGTTAACAAAGGAAAGTGCATTCAGAGTGAGTAAGTTTTTACCAAAAGAAACAAACAGTAGCACAAGTGATGAGAAAAAGAGATGTAGGATGGCTGGGAGGAGAGAATGGGATAGAGAGATAAGGCTTTTTGATTTTACAAGTGTGTGTCCTGCCTAGGGCCACATTTCATTGGGTCTTTCAGGACATGATTGACATTAAGATGACAGGGTCCTGAGTTGTATATACTGCACATGCCCTTTCTCATAATTCACTAGGTTATAATTATATACATAATATGCAGCTCATATGTGTGAACCATTATTGAATTTCAAGTAATGAAAGTTAATTGTCACTCATGCCAGTGTATGTAATCTGCATTCACTCTGACCTGGAGTGTTAGGAATTTCCTAGGTCTTTATTGTTCTTACTTCTGCCTCCCCTAGGAAAAAGGAGGGAGGTTGGCATTGCCCAAGTTCAGGTGAATGGAGGGGGAGTAGTCACACAGCCACAATGTACTGTCTCTTGGGCAGGAGAAGATAGATGCCGAGTTCAACAAATGATGGTACATTTTCTCTGTAACTTTTATTCTATTTTGGCTCTAAAACAATTAGTACCCACTCAGTTTGGTGAACATAGTACCTCAGTTTATGAACGTAATTTGTTTCATGGCTGTAGTCGCGTTTGACATCTGAGGAGGAGTTTGTGAACAGAAATAAAATTTTGCTGAACACTTATTTGCAAATTGAATTGTTTGCAAATAGAAACATTTATTATTTGAGGTGTTGCTGTACTTTTGTTTTAATCAGTCCTTTCTCTTGGTCATTTTTCCTAAAATAGGTCTTAATAACTTACTCTCCTCCCTGAGTTAGTTTTTAAAGATACAAATTTATCTTGAAGTATCATTATTCTTTCTATTGATTTATGTGTTTTACCTTTCATTGTTTTTCACTTTCCTAAAGCAAAATTTCATTGAGAAATTAGACTGGGTTTTCTTTTTCGATCCTGTAAAGGCTTATGTTTCTGTGAAACAGTAGTGATCAAATTACTTAAATGTATGTTCATTTTCTTTGTAATTCTACCAATGGCTTTATCATATACACATAAATATTTATGTTCTATTCAATTTTCACTGAATAGAAATATGGCTTGCAGAAAATGGGGATGATGGCTTGAGTTTGATGAAAAGTATATAGTAAAAGAGTTTTAAAACTAAAAAGTACTATTTGCATAATTTAAGATAGCTAGAAAAATGGATTTCTAAGCACTGATGCCAATGGGCTCAAATATGATGCTGCTGTCCTAGAAAAATATGTTTTGAGTATTCAGCTCACAGGAAAAGTAGTAGAAGAAAGAAAAGCTGTGCTGGGAAAATGCTAGCAGATAGCAGATTTGCTGATTCTTTTCTTTCATAATGAAGCAGGATGCTCAGCCAGAGTGGTAAGCCAGATATTAATGAATTTTTCATTTACTAAGACCAATAAGGTTTTATTGCTGGATTGGCTAATGTTTCTAGTTGCTATAAGACATTGGACAATTTATTTAAATGTTAAATTAGATTACTAAAAGTAAATTAGCAATGCCAGAAAAACAAAATTAAAAGAAATTCATAGTACAACAATAAAAAAAGTCCACAGACAAAGGCTTTTTAAATTATACACCAAGGAATTCTTTGTAGCAAGTGCATTTATATATACATTACCTACTCTGCATTCAAATGTATATATATAATGTAAAATTACTTAAAATAATGTTTTCTGGGTCAGTTATTTAGGCACATGGTAAATAAGGTACAGTTCTGGCTCCTAAGTATTGGCTTCCATATTTAACTCACTCTTCGATATTTGACTGTGATACTGGGTCTAGGGTTCTCCAAACAAAATTTATGCTTTGCCAGCAACTTTTCCAATAAGCTCCACCAAAAAGTCTGGAGGACTGGAAGTTTTGGGACTCATTGGTTTCACTGCAAGTTGTCTTTCTGTTCCTGTAAGAATCCCTTTAGGCAGCAACCTTTACTTATGGTAGAGAATTATTTACTATTTGAATAGCAGCATTTGAATTTCCCTGGCATTTGTGTGACAGTTTCGGGATCAGGCTCATGCTGCTCCCTTAGACATCTCAGCTGAGGAGTTTGCTTTACAGTTATAAGGGGCACTTTCCCCAGACTCAGAGATGCTATCAGCCTGAGAACAGCAGCCATTTCTCTGATGTCTGACATCAGCTCCCAGGGCTTTTCCCACAAGCTCCTAAAACTAACAAATCTAAGCTCATTCATTTACCTAGTGCTAGGTGTGGTAGCTGCTTCCTACTTCTGCTCTTCTCCTGCTAACTTCTCTTTCTGCCTTTTGCACTGTTAGTAACTTTATACCAAGTTGGGGTTTTTAATGTGTTGGATTCTCTTCTGTTAAAATAATTAGTATGATTTCTCTCTTTTAACTGAACTCTGTAAATATACTGGAACAACTGGATATCCACATGCACAAAACCCAAACCTTATAGCACATCAAAAATTTCTTAAAGCATCCAAAAGTCAACTCAAAATGCTTTACAGTGGGTTAGTTAGAGTGAAGGCAGGTGTGACCAGAGTCATATATTTATTTAGGGTACAATCTTCCTCCACTTAATTGCTTTTGCATCTTTGCCAGAAATCAAATGTCTATTATGTTGGTATCTATTTTGGGACTTTATATTGGTACTTTGGTGGTTTGTCTGTCTTGATATCAGTGCAGTTTTGTCATGATGGGTGTAAATTTGTGATGTCATGGGATTGGGGAGGGTTGGAGCTCTAATTTTGTTCCTTTATCCAAGTTATTTAGACTATTCTGAGTCTTTTTTACTTTTACAGAAATTTAAGAATCAAAATATTAATCTATATGAAAAATGATGTTGACAATTTGATAAGGGATTGTGTTTTCTGATCTTTATTATTTTCTTCCATTCATTTTTTGTTTCATTCTTTCTTTTATTTTTAATAAAAAATAACTGAACTCTGGCTCACAGAAAAAAAATAGAAAGTCCCTAGAATTGATAATTATTTCAGCAACAGGACAGAAAGTATAACTGTATTATTTGACATGTAGAAAAGCAATTGTAAAGCTTTACAGTCATCTTAGATGATCTAGCTACACTGTTAAGAATAATTGCAAAAAATTGATAAAATAACTATTTCCAGGTGAGGATGGTATGTATTAATTTGCAAGTGCTTCTGGGAAGCAAAATATAGAAAATTGAGTTTTTACCCTCCTGGTTTTGTCAAGTCTTCATATTTCAATTGAATCTCAGTTTACCTCTCTTTTGGCAATTTTATGTTGAATTTTATCTAAATCTTTAAAGCAGATCAATCTCTCATTTACCTCCTTGTTTCCTCTGTGTTGGTCCATCATGTTATTCCCTTCAGGTTTTGTTCTTCTTCTTAATTCTCATACCTGAGATACCCTATGATTCTTTTTCAAGGAGTCAATCTTCCACTGAACTCCTACATTCAAAACCTTTTGGTTGTGGCTTGCGAAAAGCTGACTACGCGCAAGTAACATATAGCTTTAACCTGTATGCAAAATGTCATCTTTACCTTCCTATTTTCATAAAAAGGATAAAATGCCCTAACGATGCTACTTTAGAGTCAGTTTCCTCTATATTTTGCACCTCAGTCCAGGCACTTTCCTGTGTAACTTCCTGTGTACTGCTACCCACTATTATGTCCATCTCTGCAGTTCATGCACCAAGGCTGGTACAGTTTCATATTTTTCTTGAATCTGAAAGACTTTTTCAGACCCTTCAAGACATTGAGAACTCCTCCGTTCAGGATGAATGCTATCATTCTGCAATCTTGCACTGACCTTTGCATCATTCCTCACATTCATAACTTCTTGATTTCTTGCTGCATTTCGATTGTCATCAGTTTGGTGCTATCTCAATTCATTTTTCAGTCCTTAATGAGTCAATGCTTGTTTCTTAAAATTCATCAGTCTTCCTGATGAAGTCTACTTAGACACTTACAGTCTTTAAAGGAATATTTGCTCCTTTAGGAGGATCTTTAGTATAAACTCTAGATTCCTAAACTTTCCTTTACCTCTCAGATTCATTGCTCAGAGAACTCTTCTACATTTGATGTGAGGGTTTTCTGAGGTTCCTAGACTATTTCTACTTTTTAACTTAAAGGCGTATTTTTAATTTGCATCATTTGAAGGTATAATTTCTTAATTCTGAGCCTCAACAACTGCTAATCTAATTTTAATGAATGCTCTACCCCTAAAATTACTGGTTGAGTTTTATTTAGCTGTCAAAATTTAACTTCAGAAACATTTCTTTTATTCCACACTCTTGGGTTAGGAAACCTCTTATGTGCCTCTATTTAAGGTTATATAAAGGTATGATAAGGAATCAGCCAGCCAGAGTCTGTGAAATCCCCTCTATGTTGGAACCCAGGGGACTGGGCAACAAAGCAACCCACTCACCCCCTGGTAAGCAGCCATGGCTCAAGCAAGCAATGGGCAACCCAGGGAGAGGACCAGCCAGCCAGTGTCTCCCAAGATCCACTCCATGTTGGACCTTGGGGCACTGGGCAACAAAGCAACCCACTTTCCTTTCCTCCCTGGTAGGCAGCTGTGGGCCTACTGGCATGCGGGCTGAGAATCAAACATCCCCCACAACCGACATTAGCAAATGGGAGCCAGAGGTCTAAGCATCTCTTGGAAGGATGACCATATGCAATATAGCAAATATGGGAGATTTCCTTCTACCATCCCTTTGAAGGCAAATATTGTTATCACTGTTTTGCTTTGTTTTGATTAATTATATTGCTGTATTCAATGTTCTGTTTTGATAGGTTTTATGATGTTCTATATTTGGTTTGATTTTGTTATACCTGATTGAGGGGACAACTATTGTGAAGATAATGAGATATACTATGGCACCTATTGCCATTTCCAGGAGACCTGCTGTGAAATTCTGTACCAGTTTCACTGCATTGTCTCTACTGGCTTTATTCTGTCTTGTTCTGTTGTATTTTACTACCTTCAAAATAAAAAAAAGTATGATATAATTTATTATTCTGTTTAACTGTCTTCATACACTATAATTTTTTAATGGGAAAGGTTATGTATATCTTCAGTGGTTGGCAGAAAATAAAAGATATACACACACATATATATTAGAAAAATAAATGATGAAGATATTAATCATACAAATGAGGCTAACTTGAATAAATTGGACAAATGAGTAAATGTCCAAAATCAGGGTAAAAAGCACCACAGAAATTTTCAAATAGCTAAAAATACTACATGTCTCTTTTAGAAAAATCAAATTAAAACTATAGAATTGAGTAACAAAACCAAAAAATAATCAAAGCTCTGAATAAAAGTACTCTTGATTATCAAATACATGCACTTATTTATTTAAACCAATCATTTTTTAGCAATCATATTTACAAAGTTCCAAATTTATGTTATGTGTTGTGGACATTAGTAATCAGACTATTTGAATGTATTTTCTAGAATATAAACTGGTATGAAGTTTGTTTTAATTTTTTTCAATATCAACAAAAATTATAAATGCATGTATTGTTTTTTTCAAGTTATTCAACTTCTGAAACTGCCAAAGATATTATAAATAGTCTTTGAGGTATAAAACTTACTAATTTTATTAATATATAAAGATACAGAAAACAGTATTTCATAAACAAAAAATACACTGTAAATGAATGATGGCACATCACAGATTATTATGAAGTTATACAATATACAAAGTTCTTAATATTCTAATATAAAAAGATCTACCTCATATTTAATGTAGTAAAGTGAAGACTGATATAAAATAACAGGCAGATTTTTCATTATGTATAGTTTCAAGCTTTGGACCTGATGTATATCACACACTTTAAAACATAAATTAAAGTTAGCTATCTAAATTACCAAAATAAAGAATAGAAGTACAATAAGGAACAGGATATCTAATGTCAGATACATCTAAGCCCAAAGTATCTTTTGTGATTTTGGTCCTTACTAAAATCTTCTCTGAGCTTGTAAAGCAAAGTTAACACAGCATTTTAGTTTCATTTTAATAGATGATTTATGGGATTATTGTTAAGAAGAATTTGTCAGTTACCATAGGGTGACAGTTGTTATAGCAACTGATGGTGATCACAGAAGCCTCTGTGTCAGTGGGAGAGGATATGATGAGAGAGGCTGCACAAATTTAATGGACTTCATGATGACTGCTCCTGGGTCTACCCTTTCCACTGTTCATAATTTAAAAAATCATGTGGATTAGTAGATCTGTTCTTCAAATCATACTTTCACAGATATTAAAAAGCTTACAAACCAGACAAAAATCAAAACAAAAAGATAAGCAGAGCAAAATATCCTACACCTTTTGAAAACAAAGATAATGTGGATTTATTTCTAGAAACTAAATTTACTAAGTTTAACAATATTCTTTAAATAGCACTATTTCCTAAAAGTTAAGTGACAGGAGATATAAATTTCTGAAAATCATCAGCATGTAAAGAAATGTCAGCATAATGTCATATAGTTCATGATTTGCCTCTACAATTTATTCTAGTATCAACTTGCTAAGGCACAGATATTTTTAATAAGATAATTTAACTAAAAACATTACCATTAGTCCAAGAACACACTGAGTTTTTCAGACTCATGATGATTTGTCCAGCCTGTTTGGTGAGACTTGGGGCATGGGAACCTGCTCCCACGCCAAAGGCAGCTGGGACAGGGGACACTGTTTTATAGCCAGCCCTCATCCTGCTCTCCACTCATCCCTTTATCTGAGGCAAATTTCATAATTACCATTGACTCTCATTCCACATTCTTAAATTGGTATTTTAAAAATGATTTTTGAATGTTAAGTGAAAAAATGCCTGTAATTAATTGTAAATCTATGAGCAAAGATAAAGCAGGGACTTAAAGGAACAAATTAGGAATGGAAGCAGAAGTCCTGTTGGGTAGCCAGAGCTCACACCTTCTCTCTTCTTTTACATTTGTATATTTATGTATAATTTTTATTACTTGTTGCTGAAACTTACATTTCTCAGTGAGACAAGAAAGATTGCTTTGGATAGCTATGTAGTAAAATTTTATAGCATATTCAATACTGGAGAGAAAATGGTTTCCTTCTCCAATTTGCTGTTCTAAAATCATCAGTAATAGAAGCTTATTAGCATCTCTTGATTCATGTCTACGAAGTTATTGTGGTCAGGAGAGTAGGCCACATTTAGAAACTGGGCAGGGTCCTGGGAAAGCACGCTGTGAGAAAGAAACTATATAATCCTAGAAATGTAATGCCTGACAAAAAATCAATTAAGACTTTATTCTTCACTATATGAAGTTATGTTTTTAATTGAAACCTTGTATATTGACATATGAATATGGCCAATTTTGTAAAGAATGTAATGATAGTTTATCCTTAAACATAATAAAATTAAACAATATTGAGTTCAGAAATAAATATTCCGACATATATTAACACAAGTATCTGTGTCTAATATTTGGGCAGTTTTGCAAAATGAATCATCTCTCTAAGCAATGAAAAACAACTGACATTTTCAGCTACTGTCCATTTTTCATTCATTTCTGCTTTACAGGAAATATCTAATGCAATGTAAATGCTCTGTAATGTGTTGTAATATATATTGTTTGGGGAATAAAGACAAAGAAAAATATTTTAAAACTAAAATAATATGCATATTGAGATATTATGACCAATTATAATATTTGCCATTTTCTGTGGTCCCTAGTTTAAAACAGGGAAATCACTTAGTCTTTCATGAGTATTCTTAATTGTGTACCTGATTCAATTTGATAATGTCTGAATATACAAAAATCATGAAGAAAACACTCAGCCATGTTTCCTATAATGTACATTCATACAGGCTAATTTCTATAATGCATATTCAAGGAACTGAATAGAAATGGTATCCTTGGGGGCTGGGGATTTAGCTCAGTGGCTTATGCACCTGCCTGGCAAGTGCAAGATTGTAAGTTTGATCCCCAGTACCAAAAAAAAGAAAAAAAAAAGAAGAAATGGTATCCTCAGTACTTTCCATTGTCCCTGAAACATTCCTAATTTATTAGAATGAAATTTCAGCTATATCCATATTTTTCATAATGTACATGAGTTTAAAAATAATATTTGTAGTATTATGATTAATTAACTTTTTTCTCTAGGAAAGTTAGTGCTTTGGAGTTGTAAGAGAATTATTTAATGTCTTCTTTTGCCTTCGTAGTATTTTAATGAACACTTGTTGGTGATAAAGAGTCCTAGCTACTTCGTAAATTACATTTCAACACCTACTTCCACCAGTCCTCTATATCTGTTTGCTTTCTCATGGATCCACAAATTCCAGCACATTAACTCAGGTGCAGTACGATCTCAATACATATTTGTTAAATATTCAGTAAAATAATAAAACATCCACTTATTTATTACCCAATATGCTAGAGGCAAATACAACTCCCACACTTGCCAATAGTATTTTTCCATGCCTGAAAGCTTCCATACACTCCCCTTCATCTAATTAAGATCCACCCTTAGAAACCTAAATTGAATTATATTTCATTTTCTTGATTGTGTTAGTGAGTATTGATTATCATAAATTTTGGATACCACATGAATATTTCTGCTTATTGTTTTTCCTAGGTAATTATGCTATTGTAAAAAATGGATTTATGCTTTTATACTCCTATCTTAGCTAGATTTTTCAGTTTATTAAGGTTAGGCTCTCAGTCTCCTTCACTCTTTCAAGTACCAAATCCAAAGACTTTCTTATGCAAAAATACCTAATCATATCATAGCATTTGCTGAAGAATTTCGATATTGACATGTAGGTTTTCTAACTGTGGGACACTATCAGAGATATGAACAGTTTCTCCAAGTGATAGTTTTGTTTCCAGACACAAAAGTAAACTCTTAAGTATATCTTGACCTTTGTTTGTTTTAGGAAGTTCTTTGCAGCAGAAAAGTTTTCTTAAATTTCTTCATCATTTACAAAGTGTAAAGCTACAGTTGGCAATTATTGGTAAAATTTGTTTTCTCTTCAACTTGGATACAGAAGTTATTGTTGAACAATTTATTATGAAAGACATCTTCAGCATTATTTGACATATTGTCAACCTGTCTACATATTGTACATTATGAGGGTGAAATATTTTCCACTTTTTATAGCACACCTTGACATAATACTTGCTTCTACAACTTTATATGTTAGTATTAATAAATTTTTACCTTCTCTTTAGATTTTGCTTTCCTGGGAAATACCTTTTAAATAACTTGCTTCCTGAGACTTTATGGCAACTGATTATACACAAAAAGATTTACTGTGTTTTTAGATTTCAATGCTTGGTAAAAATGATCAGTAGTGCCTTCTTAATTTTCCAAAATCTGTGATTTTTAGGTAAGAGGCTTTATAACATTATTGTAATCACTGTCTCATATCTTAGTTTTGTGCTACAGACAATGCACAGAGGAATAAGACAACTTGGACCAGCATTCTGGATGAGACCCAATGATAAATAGTTTTCCTTGCTAATAGAGGACTTATTTAGTATCTTTTGTCAAATCAGTGTATGGAAGAACTTGAAGATCGTAGTTCTTTATCATACTATTCTTAAAACTCATTTTGGTCTTAGATTTAGAATGTTTCTCTTCCATCTTTCTTATTATCTTCAAAACTAAACATATAAGAGCACTTAAAATGTTCATAAAATGCAAGTACAAATTTAAAGCATATGGGCATAATAAATGAAATTAAAATATGAAAACCTCACAATACAATTTATTCCTCATCCTAAATGTTTGTAGTACCTAAAACAACAGAAAGAGGGCAGGGCAGCTAGGGTGCAATATGGAAAACTTTCTGTTTTAGGATTAAATCTTTCCTCTGAGTTTTTAATACAAGCATAAATTATGTTCTATCAAGGAAATAAGCTGTATTCAAGGGAAGGGGGAGATATTATTGACAAGAGTGTAAGGATTGAAGTGGTACCATCAACTGTCAGCCCTTCTGGGGTAAAGTACTCAGAACTTAGCAATAGCTTCTTATTCCTCATCAAAAACAGAAGAGTAGGCAATGAAAGTACATCTTCAATACACTGTCAAGTGGAGCATAATATCTTCTCCAATTGCTAATGGGCTACTCAAGCATTGTTCATTTTAGGCACTAGAATCTTGTGGCAAGTAAAATGAAAGAAATACATTTGCTTTGTTAAAAATCATGTTCTATCATGAAAACCATAGTGACATTTGCTAAAGTTTCCATGAAACTGGGATTGAAATCCCTAATTATTGAAATATAAACACAATAGCATAATTATTGATATGTAACTATTTGAACACATGGAAGAAAAATTTTACTGAATTTGGATATTGTCTTTCAATCTTGTATTTATTCATTTAAAATTGTATGTTTTAAAATAAAATTATGAAAATGATTATTACTGATGACTATAACTATCACAAAAATATTGCATGATGTACACATATAAATAAAGCCCTATGAATTTCAAGTGTACAATATATTCATAAAATGAATTAGAAAGCCTATTAATAATAACAAAACATTCTTATTATGTATTGAACTAAGTTCATCTTTCCAAAATTTATTTTGTTTTTATATTATTATTAATAGAATCATCAAATACATAATAAATATTTTACATTTCCCTCCTCCCTAAGCTTTCAGAGTTCTATTTCCTTTTGAAATGTGTACCACATTTTAATAATTTGTTTTACTCCCTATATTTTTAAATTTTAAAATTCTGTTTTACCTCATTTCAAATATGTGATGATTTTTAAAAAATTTTTTATTTAAAGAGAAAAAAACAGAAAAAAGGTAGAAATATTACAGAATTTCAAAAAAAGGATAAACAGTAAAAGATCACTGGTTGATAAATTACATGTTGTCATTTTAGAAATAGTTGTTCAAGTTACAAAATTAGAGCATACAAATTAGTCATTCAAGCAGTGAGACTGCAAACAGATCTGTTCAACAATACAACAAGAACTTAGAAGTATGGTTATCGATCCTACAAACTTAAGCATTCATGCAGCTATATCTTTTATAGCACTTCCTATTTCCTCTCTTTTTTACAATAGCAATTATTCATTTTTTAAAAAAATTTTACTTAAAGAGAAAAAAAGCAAAAGAAAAAAGGGTAACAACAATACAGAATTCTAAAAGAAAAAAGAAAAAAACACTAAGAAATCACTAAGTGATAAACTACATATTGTCATCTTGGATATAGTTGTTCAAGTTACAAATTTAAAGGATACATAGTAGACATTCAAACAGTGAGACTGTAAACAGTTCTGCTCAAAGATCCAACAAAGATTCAGCAATATGGTCACCTATTTTACACACTTAAACATACATGCAGTTATATCCCTTAGAGCCCTTTCTTTTCCTCTCTTTCTTATGTGATGATTTTTAAAAATTACTCTTTCATATTTTCAAAATTCCATATTATTTTCTTAATCATACAGATATACATTTAATACAAATACATAAAAAGATGTCTTTATGATTTGTCTTACATTGCTTTCTTTCTCTATATGTTTTTGTGATTTACAAAAATGTGAACTCACTTTTCAAGGGAATTTTTTTTTCCATGATGTTCTATGAAGTCCCACCTAACATGAGAAAGATAGTCTTTATTCCAGTTTGTGATCAGGTAAAAATGAAAGCTGCTAAATTTTTTTGAGACACTGTCTTGCTGTGTAGTTCAGGCTGGCCTTGAACTATATAGTGCAGTTTGACCTCCAACTCACAGTAATGCTCCTGCCTCAGCCTCCTGAGCACTGGGATTAGATGTCTGTGACACCATGACTGGCTGAAAGGTACTATTAAAACGCAAAGACAGAATAGGTACTCTTTCATTCATTCACTAGCATATTAATAATCTTATCAGTGAATGTTTTTCATGTACATGACTAATCCAAACATTGTCCTAGAAATTTAACATTTTTCTGATTGGAATAGGAACTAAACAAAAAAAATGTCTATTTTTGTTTTGTTTTGTTTCATTTTCATAACATGCTACTGACATACATGAAAATATTTCACTAATTTATAAACAATATTACTTCTCACTAATAATAATAATTACTTTTAATTAGTATTAAAGTTTATATATTATTTATGAAAGAGTCATGGTTTAGTTTTCACTGTATTCTTCTATATTAAATAGTGCACTTGTATTTTATTAATATCATAAGATTCATCAAATTTAGAGAAGCTAAAGATGGCCAATCAGTAAGCAGCAAAATACAGAGCCTCCCCGGAGAGAAATAACTTATATGCCAAAATAAAACATCAAGGAGAGATCCAGACAGAGGGAGATGGTTCCTCTTGACCCAGGAAGAAACTAAAAGGAAAAAAGCTGGGCAAACATGCAGTCTTGTGGCTACCATTGGAGCAGCTAAGATTAGTGACCATCACACCCACTGCAACTTGCAGAAGCCACAGTCACGTTGAAGTTGGGGGTTGGTGAACCCAAATGAGAACAGAGCCAGTGAGGGACCTGCACTATCCATGGTGAGTGCTCAGAATAAGACCCTCCCACAGGAAAGGTGCAACCAACTGGACCACGTGTTGGAATTGGGCAGGACGAGCATGAACAGAGAACGGTAGTGACTTCAGTTGGTTGCTCCCTACCCAGAGCAGATTGGTAGGATCTGCTTGGCCTGGGTCATGCACTTGGCCTGGACCCAATAAGCTGCCATGAACTGAATCTGTACCTGTGGCACACAATAACATGATCAAGGCCCCACGGATTGACTGGTTCAGAGGGGAGAGGACAGCATACACCATCCCTACTTGCACCACAATAACCAGCAGCAAACTGGAGGGGGCAGAAATCCCTAGCAAGTGTGCTTCAGAAGAACCATAACCAACAAGGAAAGTGGCTGGGACCTCCACTATAAACCTATATGGAAGAAACCAAAAACATGACAAGAGAAAGAAACAAGAAAAAAAACCCCAACCCCCAACCCTGTTAATATTGATCCAGGAGAGGTAAATACAAAAGAGATTGAGGGCAGCAAACATGCACTATAAGACACAGCATCAGCTGACATAAAGAGATATCTCTGTGACATCACTGATGAGCTCAAAACTGAAATATTAATTCAAGTTAAGCAAGATATAAGAAAATTGACAAAAGAAATGCTAAGCACCTCTCAAGAAGACATGGATGAAAGAATGGAGGAACACACAAAAAAGGAGAGAAATGTTCAATGAAGAATATAAAGAAAACCTAGAATACATGAAGCAGATTCAAAGAGACTACCAGGAAATTAAAAACTCCATTGAAAGCCGGCAAAACTGTTGAAAGAAACTAAAGATAGAGTATCAAAACTTGAAGACAGGTTTGAAATGAGTGACCATGAAAGGAAGGATCTCTTAAAAATAACAAGGAAACAGGCAGTAACAATACAAAGGCTAGAAGATGACAAGAGGATCTGTAACTTAAGAATAAAAACTTTCAATGAAGAAGCAGGGGTAAAAACAAAGGAAATACAAAGGCTATAATTAAGGAAAACTTCCCAAGCATAGGAAAAGGAAATGGTATTCAGATATATGAGGCATACAGAACTCCAGCCACCTACAGCTAAAATAGAGCTATACCCAGACATATAATAATCAAGATCCCAGAAATTCAATATAAGAACAGAATATTAAAAGACATCAGAGAAAAGAAACAAATCACCTATAAAGGAAAACCCATCAAAATCATGGCAGACTTCTCGACACAGACCATCAAATTGAGAAGAGCTTGGAGTGAAGTATTCCAAGCCCTGAAGGAAAAAAATCTACAACCCAGATTGATGTACCCTGCAAAACTGTCTCTAAAAATTAATGAAGGAACAAGATGCTTCCATGACAAAGAGGAACTGGGGGAATTCATGACCACCAATCCAACCCTACAGAGAATACTGAAGGACATTCTAGAGAGAAAAATACCAGGATTTCAGGAACAGTGGCAGAGAGGCCTCAATGAATGGGGCAGGAGTGGAATGAAGGAGAAAAGTAGACAACCAATGTCAAAAAAATAGCATATCATAAATGAGCCAGAGAAGGTTGGCTATGATCTCTAACATAGATGGCCCTGATACACTAACAAAAAGAAACACAGGCAAAGTAGATCAGGAGGTAGGGTCCATCGAGATGTTTTGTATAGGAAATATAATTAACCTGAAAAAGGGATCATGGACTGAAAATCAAATATGAGAAAACAGTGCTCTACATGACAGGGAACCAGAGAGAAATAGGGGCAACTCGACCAGCACCTACAGATAGGTTGGAAAGACATATTTAGGTGCATAGAGAACTGCTCAAGTACAATGAAGGAAAACCTTGAGGCTTTTTTAGGTAAAGGAATACAACTTGAGATCAAGTCCAGGAATGAGAAGGTTCAGAACCATTTATGTAAATAACAGGTTTCCCTCCAATCTAAAAACTGAGGGAGTTGGTGGGACCCAAAATGTGCAGTGCACCCTGTGGGAGTGAAAGGGGAGGAATAATCTAAAAGAGGAAGGCAGAGGATATTGTTAATAGTGTATCAGGATTTAAAACCCACATTACTCACACTGCTATGTTTAGATGGATTGTATTCTGTTTCAGTTTGTCTGCTTTTACTAGATTTGAGGGCACAGAGAGCTATCCCCCAAATAGTAGGATATAATAGAGTAATCATCCTTAATTTCCTGTTAACTTAATATGAAGCCCTGCATAACTTACACTGTCTTATCATGACTGATCTTATTTGAATCTGGTTTGTTAGAGTAATATTTTGTATTGACAGATTTTATTTGAATCTATTATGATTGATAGTATCAAGTCTGGGAGTGTAGGCAACTACACTGAAGAGGACAAGATTGACTAGGATACCCACTCTGGTTTGATTATTACCTGCTTTTGAAGTCTTATACTGTCTACAATGTTTTGGTTTTATTAATATTGCTATGTACTGCTATATTCAATTACACTATGCCTGATGATACAGACAATTCTATTGAAGATAACAAGAGACACCACAGTAACCATTGTAGATCACTTTGTACTGTGTTTTTATATGACTTTTTCATTTCATGTTTTTCTAGGAATTTGGTTTGTTTTGTCTTGCTTTGTTTTTTCTTTCCCTCTAATACAGAAAGGAGAGAAATACATGTAGAACTTCATGCATGTGTAGAACTTATAAACAGTTTATGAGAACTGATTGTATAATGCATGATGAAATGAACAATTACTTTGAAGAAAAAGAGACACTACAATACCCAGTGCTGATTCCATAGTGTCATTATGTGAAATCCAGCAATACTATTATTCTTTGTTCAGAGTGATTTTAGCCTGTTTTGTTTCATTTAATTTCAGCATACATGAAATATGGACAGCTATTTTGAAGAGAATGAGAGACACTATGAGAGTCATTGTTGGCTTCTCTATTGTCTGGTCTTGAAGACCTAAAACACCTTCTTCATTTTGTTCAGATCAGTTTTATACTATGTTGTTTTGTATGAATTCTCTGCATGTGAATATATGGACAACTATTTGGAAGAAAACAAGAGACAATATGATAGATAGTGAAGATCTCTGGTTGTCTTGCTTTGAAATTTATATTTCTTACATTGCTTTCTTATGTTCTGTTTTGTTGTGTTTAATTTTACTCTTTAAAATAAAAAAAGATTCATCAAATTCAGCTTCATTTCTGGAAAGTTTCTCAATATTAACAATTAGTATACAATAACAGGTAATTATAAAAAGTGTTAAAATAATTCATTTTTAATATTACTCTTGAAATAAAAATTATTCCTCCTAGTTGATTCATTAAGAAACTGTAACACAAAGAATTAAGTGCCTTGCTGTAGGTTAAGCAGGCTCGTGCAATATCAGTATCCAGATGGTTTTTTACTGGTATATACCACATCATCAATGAGCATTTACTATGTGACAGCATTGTGATGACTGGTGAGAATACACAGAAAATAAAAAAATTTTATGATGCTAAGACAATACTCTCAGGAGTATTATAAAGTACATTGTCTACACTTAGATGAGCCCATCTGTTGGACACAACTATGAAGTGTCTCTGAGCAGGATTTAAAATTAACTAATTGACTTTCTCTGTTTATCTTTGAGTCTATCCTAGGCCTGGTGATGGGAGCTGATTCATAGTAAGTGAACCTCTATGAATCACTGGTCTTGGCTGAGGCCTGTATTTGCCTGTGAGGGCAGAGATAACTCAAAGGGCAAGATAAGGCCATAGCTGCAGACACTTGACTCAAACATCAATTAAGTAGGTAGAGACTACAGCTATGGAATTACTCCTTCTGTCTCACTTTTATCATGTCTTCATGATAAGATAGTTCTACTAAACTGACATAATTTACTACTTGGAAAAGTCTTTAAAATGACTACCAAGGTCCTGCTCATTGCCTGCACTTTCCTCAGTTTCCCTACACTTTGTTGTTGACCTAATAAACATGGGTGGTCCAGAGAAGTCTTTGTCTTAGCCCTCAGAGTGTCAAGCTTAGATAAAGGGTTTTGGCCCTCCTGGATCACTAAAATCATACCACTTATAGCATTTTATTTAAACCTCCACCATACACTCCTTTGGGAGATCAGGGATCTAGGTCAGGTCCTGAGACCTATCTATTCCAGAAGCATAAAGAAACACTTATGGGGTGTAAAGAGGCTCATTCTGCACTAAACTAGGAGAAAAAGCATATGCTAAGGGTAAGAGAAGAGCTTGGAGTTCTGAAAGACTAGACGACTCTTGAGGTCCCTCTTTCACCCCACACCAACATTATACATAACTGTCCCATGATTATTGCTTACTTATAAGGTACTAGTTTTGAATAGCAAGTCAAAGAGGGAATTATTACAATTCCATGAGTAGAGGAAGATAATGAAAAATGAAACAAAATATTTCAATAATTTGGCTTTTCACCAGAAGGGATGGAATTCAGGCAATCCTTAATTTATGTAATTCAAGATATTCTTATAGGTTGTTTTTGCCTCAGCTAGAAACTTCTTAAGAACTTATCTAATGAGAAATAAAGTCTGATTGCAATTTATCATCCATTATTGTGTATCCACTAATGTTAACAGAAACTTTTAAAAGAGATATTTGCAAATTAATGCAAATAAACCAGCCATTTATGAATTACTTCAAGTCAATATCTTTCACAATGATCAATTTCTATTATTCCTAACCACACTCCATTTTTACTTTCTGGAGTTATTTACATAAGAATTTTCCTTAAATATTATCTTTTCAATGTGTACAACTTTACTTTTCTTGGAGATAGTAACTTGAGCCTAGTAAAAATAATAAAAAATTTTATGTTAAAAATCAAACTTACTGAAAAGTTGCAAAAGTAATAGAAGTCTCATGTAAATCATTGTGATTTCCTTAAAATTGACATTTTACTACATTTGCTTTATTATTGTGTATCTTTCTCTTCTCTTTCCATTTTGTGTCCAATTTTCTTTCATTTAAAGATAAGTTAAAGAACTAATGATGCCTTATCTCTAAATAGTTTCATGTGTAATTACTAAAACCAAAGAATTCTCTTTTATAACTTCAGTTAAATATTCAAAATTAGAAAAATAATACATGTATAACATTTATGACTTATTTTGTATACAAATTCAAATTTTGAAACTGTTCTACTAATTTATTTAATAGAAAATAAATGCTGCTTCTGATCCAGTCCAAACAATTATTTAATTTTGTTTTGATGCACTTAGAGCTCTGTACTCTGGAAAAGGCTGGAAGTTTCTGTTTGACTTCCATGTCTTGAGTGTTTTGAAAATTTCAGGGAATTGGATAAAACATACCTTTATTTATATTTTTTTGTTTTGTTTCTCTCACGATTAAAGTAGTATTATGCAGTTCTAGTGAGACTGTTTCAGAAGCGATACTATGTTTTCTTTCCCAATGAATCATATCAGAAAGTGAAACACATTAGTGAGAAATCAGTCTCTTTATTGCTCCATGATAACACTCAAGAAACTTCACAATTATTAGATTAGTTTAAATCATGATTTGAAATTGTAATTTTCTTAGTTTGTCTTTAACATTGATTTTCCATCTTTTATTTACTTTGCTAAGGTTCAATTTGTCAATAGTATTTTTTTCTATACTCTGAGTTAAAGTTAATTCACATATATATCATTATTTTGTATTAGGGATATCTGTGTTTCACAGGGATAAAACATTTTAAAACAGGTAAATATAATGGACATATAAATTGAGTGTTATGTATGTAAATGTATGGCTATATTTATTACTGAATTTTTTTTAATTTAGGAGAAGTAGTATAAATTCCAGGTACCTAGATATTATGGTTCTAAAACTTGAACTGACATTACAATGATTGTAAAACTTTGGATAAGTTAATTAATTCTTCTAGGCACACTTTTCACAGTTACTTAACGGAGATGAAAACATAATTTCATGATTTTCTACCTCTGCGGAGAAATGTAATGATAAAATTAGGCTAATACATAATATTGATTTTAATGAAAATTACTATAGGAACATGATATTACTTCATGAATTACTTCACAAGGGAAAAATTGTGCTTTTATCTCTGGAAGAATGTTATCACATTTATCTTTTTTCTTAGTAGTGGAGGTGGTGTTTACACTGAAAAATATCCGCCTCCAAAAAAAAAAGTTAGGTCATTCTTTGTAAGAAAATAGACTAGTGAAACTCTGAAATTGTGGCATAAGTTCACTTTTTAATATTTCAGTTTAATATTTCAAGCCTCTGCCCTTGATAGATGGGAAGCTGACTCATTTGCAAACACTCAAATCTCTGCAAATTATAAAACTGCATACCAGGTCACTTGAAAACCCCATCTGCCTCTCATTTATTTTTGCTAGATAAGCTTGAAGAACTTTTGGAAAATTTCTCTTACTATTCAAGACTATTGCTAAAGCCTTCTCTAGGACACCACTATATCTCTTCTGATAATATTGAATGTTATTATAATGTTGGTTTTTAAAATTTTAATTAAATCTCAAAGATTAAATATATTAAATGTCAAATTTACTATTTAGTCTCAATACATTTAACTGCTGACCCTCTACCCTGCATACATCTAATATACACATGTACAAACAATTTTCAAGTATTAGCCTAAGTCTACAAGTCCCTTTAAATCTGTTATCTGTTGTTCATCTAGACACATCTTAAGGTCTCATGCTTTCTATAATGGAGAATTGCAGCGAGTACTACTTAGTCTCTCTTCTCCTGACTCTTTTTAAGCTATTCATTTTTTCCCAAAATATAGTTAAACTCATTTTTCTTTCTTAGTCACATTCTTTTAGGGATTTCTAATAGTTATCAAATCAAATATCAAATCTATAACTTTGAGAGTCATGTAGTGAATTGTATAACATAGAGGCTCTGGAATTGGGAATAGATTAGTGATAGCCTTGAACAAATTTTTGAAACTATGAAATCTCTCCTTCCATTACTTTTACTCAAAGCTATACAATGGATATGAAAAGTACATCAATCAGTCAGTTTATATAATTTGCCCAGAAAACCTCCTTGATACATTGCCCACACTCAAATTAATGGCCCTTCTCTCTGACCTAAAATACATACATCTCTACCTTTAAATTACACACCAAGATATTATTCTACACTTCTTTTTTCTTTCTCATTTGCTCCAATAATCAGGTTTTCATATTGTATTCATATGTGTCTGCATTTATGTGTCTATACATCTTCGGCTGACTAAATGCATAGATATGCTTTCTCATTCTTTCATCACTTTTCACTTTGTTTACACAACTTATATTATTTACACTCTTATGTTTTCTCATCTGTAAAATTCCTATCTGAGCTTCAAGGGTCATTTCACATTTCAACTTTTATATGTATTATTTGTGATCTTTTCCTACTAAGATATTGATGGCTTACTTTGAAGCTTTACAGCACTGTATTTTTTTGCTTTTGATATTGAGATAGTCTGCCTTCCATTACATTATTTGAATTTTTTTCTGATGGTGTTCAGTGGATTCTGGACTACATATTCTCATGCATCTAGTAATACTTTCATGGAACTCTCATCACAGATGAACTTCTTATATAATAACATAACATTGACTGTTTTCCATTAAGTGATAGTGTTTCTTTCTCCATCTTCTGGAATGTGTGCAAAATTTTTAACTATTTGGAACAATTAGAATAGTATAACAGTGAGGCTGTGTCTCTTGAGGCCCCCTTTCACTTCCTGTCACTTTTTAGTTCCTGGGAGACTTTTTCTCTGAACCTCACTTTCTCTTTGTATTTTACCTTGCATAATTTCTATTGATCTATCTTTGTATTACTTCAGCATACACTCAAGTTCATTGATTTTTGTCTCTTAGCTATCTTGAGTCAATGATGAGATTACTAAAGCTTTATTTTAAAATGTATTGTATAAATAAATACTTTTAATTTTCACACTTCCAAATGACTCTGAATTGTTCTCATCTCTATAAAAAAAGAAAAAAAATCATCTGATCATGACTACTGTTTACTGGAATTCTTAACATAACAATCTCAGTCATTTTGAGTTCATTATCTGATATTGTAGATCTGATCATTTATGATTACTGTTCTATCAATTACCATGTGCTTTTATGGTATGTGTTGCTGAAATCTGTGTCTTCCATATAGGATATTTAAGGTCAAGTTGGTCTTATGCTTGTTCATAGACCAATTCCATCTGCTAGATGCTTAATGCAGAGGTAGGGAATGAATCCTTCAGCAATTAGCTGAGTTTGGTTTGAGATTTGTTATTATTTTCTTTAGTGTATCATTTAACTTTTTTTAAAGGCAGGATCTTGCTACATAGTTCAGGCTGGCTTTAAAGTCACTATGTAACCCTGGCTAGCCTCAAACCCATGATGAACCTCCTGCCTCAGCTTCCTGAGTGTTGAGATTATAGGCATGTACTACTGTACTGGGCCTATAAACCTTGAGTTTGTTACCTCATTTTTAGGGTGAGAATGATGGATTTTTCTCAAAATTTATTCCATCTTCAGTTTTAGATGTTCTGATTGCATTTCATCTCATAATTTTTCTGATACTCTTGTAGTTCTCCCTGAAATAGATGGTTTTTTAGCATGTATCCATTATTCTGGATAAGACCCTGAATTACAGTGCTATATGTGCAAAAAAATGAATACACACTTCAGCAGTTTGCTGTACTAAAAATTCTGGAAGCCAATGTTCATCATTTTGAGCACCTCTTGTAATTGTAGAGGTCAAAAGTAACGTATTAATCTCATGATGTTTCAGTAAATTTAGTAGTAAATATCTAAACAAGTTTTTCATTTCCTGATGTATACTTTATTTTATATATATATATATATATATATATATATATATATTTTTTTTTTTTGACAGACTCTGTTGTATCTTCCCCAAGAGTAGATCATGCTCCTCTCTTCTGTTGGGTGAATGAATTTTCACCAGTTGTCTGTAAGTGGCAGTATTTGACATTTTCCCAGGCAAGATGATAGCGATTCTGTGAACATTCATGATGTGACCTCTGAATAATCAAAAAGGAATTCTGTTGCTTTACCAATGTCAAGGTGACCCTTTGGTTAAATGTGTCCAGTAGAATTAAAAGAAGCTGAAGTCCAAGTTTTACCAAAGTATGTGAAAAATCATATTAAAAGGGTAAACCTTTTGTGATTTAAAAACTGAAAATGTCTGCAAAGGCATCTAGTTAAAATTTTAGCCTGATGAAGTGAAGTAGGAAAGACTTTTATTTAGTGTGGAATGAAATGTCATAACAACGAGTTTAAGCTCTTACACGTTTGCGGTAAAGTCCGTTTCTCGCTCATAGTGCAGTCTTTGTACCAGTGTAAGAGTGGATTCGGGATGCTGTGATTAGGCTGGCATGAGGAGAATCTAGGCTTCTTGTTCCTCTCACTCCATGATGATTCGAGGGCTGAATTTTCTCAATCTGTCGAGCAGGCAAGTAGACTTGTGAGCATATAACTGCTCTCAGCTACCTTGGGCTCCATGGTGATCTGCATCAATTCTATTCTCATTCCTTGGTGAGAACAATCAAGTCTGATTTTGCACGGGGCCTGGACAATAAGAGCTAACAATGTGTCAAGATAGAATGAAAACTGATGAATAAGTAGGATACATGTCCTCATCATTGTATTACTGTTTCCTGAATTTCTCTTACATCAAAAGATGACAGAAAGAGATAAAACATGGAAATGAATGGGAGAAAATTATGATTTGGCAGCAGAACAAATTAGTTCAATCATATCTTTAATATTGTTAGTGTTTCTTCTTTTGGTATTTAGTAAAATTACTTAAATTCTTGCTATAATATGATGTGGTTTATTAATAAGCTACCTAGCATTCAAGTTTTTTAAGACTATGAATAAGCATAGCTTGTAAAAACAGATACACAACTAGTCATTCATCCTACCTTACTCATCATAAAAACTTTACAAATGTCAATTAGCTCCAATCATGTTGTTTGAGTCAGCCTATTTACAGATATTCTGTCTGATTTTTGTGTCAGCTACTTGAAAATATATTGGTATGTAGCTTTTTGTCAGGCTTTGCTTTGTGTATTTTGCAATCTTCTTTACATTATTATTATCCTAAACTAGTTATTACTCTATTTTTATGTTATATTTTCTGGTAAATGATACTTTCATAAATTTGAAGTAGTTGTCTGTCATAAAAAATTAGTTCTTAAGTTTATTTTTCCTGATATTATAATAGCCACACAAGATTTCTTGTAATTTAGGTGGTCTCTCACTCTAGACCATTGTATAAACACACATATTTTCAACTATTTTGTGTTTTTTGTTGATAAATTACATATTGTTCTTTTAGAAATAGCTATTCAAGTTACAAAATTAAAGCATACAAAGTGAGAGTGCAAACAGATCTGTTCAACAATCCAACAAGAACCTAGAAATCTGGTTATCAATCCCACACACCCAAACATACATTCAGCTATATCTTTTATAGCACTTCCTATTTCCTCTTTTTTTACAATAGCAATTATACATTTTTAAAATTTTATTTAAAGAGAAGAAAAAAAAGTAAAACAGAAAAAAGCATAGCAACAATACAGAATTCTAAAAGAAAGAAAGAAAAAGGAAAATGAGAAAAAGCCCCACTAAGAAATCAGTAATTTATAAATTACATACTGTCATCCTGGATGTAGTTGTTCAAGTTACAAAGTTAAAGGGTACATAGTAAACATTCAAACAGATTACAAACAGTTCTGCTCAAAGATCCAACAAAGATTTAGCAATATGGTCATCTATTTTACATACTCAAACATACATGCAGTTATATCCCTTAGAGCACTTTCTTTTCCTCTCTTTTTTACAATAGCAATTACACATTTTGGTTTTATTACACTTGTAGTTCTTACTCTTTACACTAGAGACACAATATGATATTTATAAATATGATTCTTATTTATTTCACTAATGAGGATAGTCTCAAGTTGTCACCATTTGACTATGAAGGCCTCAAGATCATCCTTTTTTATAGCTGAGTAATATTCCATTGTATAAAAATGCCACATCTTTTCATCCACTCTGCAGTTGATGGGTGTCTTCGTTGTTTCCAGGATTTAGCTATCACAAATTGTGCAGCTCTGAACATGGGTGCACATATATCACTGAAATATGAACTTTTCAGTTCTACAGGGAAAATACCCTGGAGGGGAATAGCTGGATTGAATGGGGCTTCCAATCCTAGCCCTCTGAGAATTCTCCATATGGATTTCCATAATAGTTGCACCAGTCTACATTCCCACCAACAGTGGAGCAGTGTTCCCTTTTCCCCAGAGCCTCACCAACATTTATTATCAGTTGATTTCTTGATGGCAGCTATTCTTTCCAGAGGAAGGTGGAATCTCAATGCTGTTTTAATTTGCATTTCTCACATGACCAGTGATGGTGAACATTTTTTCATGTATTTATTTGCCATTTGTATATCTTTCTCTGAGAACTGTGTGTTCATCTCAGATGCCCATTTTTGGAGAGGGTCTTTGAATTTGGGGGGGTTTGATGTTTTTCAATTCTTTATATATTCTGGACACAAGTCCTTTGACTGAGGGTTGCTGGTTAAAATTCTTTCCCACTCTGTGGGTTTTTTTTTCACTCTGTTGGTGATTTCCTTTGAAGTGCAGAAAATTTTCAATAATATGAGATCCCATTTGTTGATTCTTTGAATTGTTTTTCGTGCAGTTTGTGTTTTGTTTATGAATTCTCTGCCTACCCGTATGTCTCCAAGACTTCTACCTACCTTGTCTTCCAGTAGATTTAGTGTTACTATTTTAATATTGAGGTCTTTGATGCATTTAGACTTTAGTTTTATGCATGGTGATATGCATGGATCTAGTTTCAGTCTTTGGCATATAGAGAGCCAATTTTTCCAACACCAATTATTAAAGAGACTATCCTTCTTCCAGTGGACATATTTAGCCCCTTTGTCAAATATCAGGTGGCTGAGTATCTTTGTAGTTGTGCTTGCATCTTCTAATCTGTTCCATTGATCCTCAGGTCTTTTTCTTTGCCAGTACCAAGCTGATTTTATCACTATGGCTTTATAGTACTGTTTCAAGTCAGGAATTGAGATGCCTCCTGCCTTGCTTTTGTTGCCTAGAATTGCCTTTGCTATTCTAGGTTTCTTCTGTTTCCAAATGAATTTTAGGAGTGTTTTCTCTCCATCTGTGAGGTATGGCAATGGTATTTTGATTGGGATTGCGTTAAATCTGTATAACAATTTTTGGAGTATGGCCATTTTCACAATGTTGGTTCTTCCTAACCAAGAGCAAGGAATGTCCTTCCATTTTCTAATATCCTTTTCAATCTCCTTTTTCAGCATAGTATAATTTTCAGCATATAGGTCTTTTACATTTTTAGTTAGGTTGATTCCTAAGTATTTCATTTTTTTGCATATTATTATAAAGGGCAATATTTGCATAATTTCTCTCTCAGTGAGTTCTTTGTTTGTGTACAGGAATGCTATTGATTTTTGAGCACTGACTTTGTATCCAGCTACACTGCTGAACTTGTTTATTACCTCTACTAGTCTTTTAATGGAGTTTTTTTGATCTTCTATATAGAGTATCACGTCATCTACAAATACTAATAATTTAACTTCTTTGTTTCCTAACTTTACTCCTTTTATTTCTCTCTCTTGTCTAATTGCCCTGTCTAGTGTTTCCAGAACTATGTTGAAAAGGAGTGGTGATAGTGGACATCCTTGTCTTGTTCCTGATTTTAAAGTGAAAGCTTTCAGTTTTTGTCCATTTAGTATAATGTTGGCTGTTGGTTTGTCATAGATGGCCTTTATAAGGTTGAGGTAGACGCTGTGTATTCCGAGTTTTTGAAGGGTTTTTATAATGAACATGTGTTGGACTTTGTTGAAAGCTTTTTCTGCATCTATTGAGATGACCATGTGGTTTTTGTTTTTGGCTCTGTTGATGTGGTGTATTACATTTATTGATTTGCATATGTTAAACCATCCCTGCATTCCTGGAATGAACCCCATTTGGTCATGATGGATATTCTTCTTGATGATTTGCTGCATTCTATTTGCAAGTATTTTATTGAGAATCTTTGCATCAATGTTCATTAGTGAGATTGGCCTATAGTTCTCTTTTTTGATTGGATCTTTCTCTGGTTTTGGTATCAGAGTAATACTTGCCTCCAGGAATGATTTAGGGAGGATTGCTTTTCTCTCACTTTTTTATTGAAGAGTTTAAGGAGTACTGGCATCAAATCTTCTCTAAATTTCTTGTAGAATTCAGCTGTGAATCCATCCGGACCTGGGCTTTTCTTTGTTGGTAAGTTTTAAATTACATTTTCAATTTCAATAGCTGCTATTGGGTTGTTCAAAATTGTTATATCTTCTTGGTTGAGCTTTGGTAGTTCATATGTTTCTAGAAATCTGTCCATTTCCTCTGTGTTTTCCACTTTATGTGAGTAGAGATTTTCAAAGTAGGTATTCATGCTCTTTTGAATTTCCATGGGATCTGTAGTAATTTCTCCCTTTTCAGTTCTTATTGCATGAATTTGGGTTTTTCTTTCTTTCTCTTGATAAGGTTAGCTAGAGGTTTGTCAATTTTGTTTATTCTCTCAAAAAAACAGCTTTTGATTCATTAATTCTTTGTATTTTTTTAAATTTCAATTGCATTCATTTCTGCTCTAATCTTTACAATTTCCTCTCTTCTATGAACTTTGGGGTTAGCTTTTTCTAGAAGTTTGAGATGGAGCATTAGGTTAATTGTGCTCATTCTGTTTTCTTGATATGACAATTTATTGCTATATATTTCCTTTTTAAGACTGCTTTCATTGCATCCCACAAATTACAGTTATGTTGTTTCTATATTTTCATTGAATTGTAGGTATTGTTTTATTTCTTCTTTAATTTCATCTGTAGCCCACTGGTTGTTATTTAAATTCCATGTATTTATGCAGGTTTTACAATTTCTTTTGCCATTAATTTCCAATTTCAGTGCACTATGGTCAGATATTATGCATGGTATGATTTCAATACCTTTGCATTTACTTAAGAATGTTTTATGGGATAATATATGGTCTATTTTGGAGAATGTCCTATGTGCCGCTGAGAAGAATGTGTATTCTGGTGTGGTTGTGTGGAACACTCTGTAAACATCTACTAAGTCCAATTGCTCACAGGAATGACTCAGTTCTGTTATTTCTTTGCTGACTTTTTGTCTAGTTGATCTATCTCTTTGTGAAAATGGGCTGTGAATCTCCTGTTATAATTGTGTTCTTGTGTATTTGGTTTTTCATGTCCATTAATATCTGTCTTATATAGTTGAGTGCTCCTGTATTTGGTGCATATATATTTATAATTGTTAGTTTTTCCTCTTGAATTTTTCCACTAACAAGTATGTAGTGACCTTCTCTAGCTCTTTTAATCATTTTAGGTTTGAAGTTCATGTTGTCTGCAAATAGAATAGCTACCTCTGCTTTTTTCTGGGTTCCTGTTGCAAGGAATACTGTTTTCCATTCTTTGACTTTTAATCTATGAGTTTCCTTTTGGATCAGATGTGTTTCTTGAATACAGCATATTGTGGGATCCTGATTCTTGATCCATTCTGTCAATCTATTTCTTTTTATAGGTGAATTGAGGCCATTTATATTTATGGATATCACTGATATGTACTGGCTCAACTTTCCATGTTATGTTCCAGTTGTTTCTTTCTGCTTTTCCTCTTATTTAATTGCTTATCCTACCTGGTAGTTTCTTTCTGTTGTTTTTTTTGGGATGGTGGTCATTTTTATCTCTGTCTAGTATGTCTTTCAGTACTCTTTATAGGGTTGGTTTGGTGGACATGAATTTCTTCAGTTGTTCTTTGTCATGGAAGTATCTTATTTCTCCATTAAATTTGAATGAAAGTCTTGCTGTGTACATCAGTCTGGGTTGAAGGTTGTTTTCTTTCAGGGCTTGAAATACCTCACTCCAAGCTCTTCTTGACTTGAAGGTTTGTGCTGAAAAGTTTGCCATGATTCTAATGGGCTTTCTTTGATAGGTGAGTTGTGTCTTTTCTCTGACAGCTTTTAGTATTCTGTTTTTATGCTGTATGTCTGAGATCTTAATTATTATTTGTCTGGGTGTGGATTTATGTTGATTGTGACTGTTTGGTGTTCTATATGCTTCACTTATCTGCATATCAGATTCTTTCCCCATGTTTGGGAAATGTTCTGCTATTATTTCTGTAAATACTTTACATATGTCATTTGCCTGGACTCCTGTATCTTCACTAATGCCCATTATTCTTATATTGTTGCTCTTGGCATCATCGTGAAGCTTCTGGATTGTCATTTCATGCTGCTTTGTTATTTTTAAAAGTTCTACCCTTTCTTGATCACTAAATGTGATCCTGTCCTCAAGATCCAAAATCCTATCCTTCACTTCCTTTAGGTGGTTTTGCATGCTTTCAATAGAAATTTTTGTTTCTTGGTTGTCTCTTTGAGTTTTTTTCATGAATTCTGCTTGTTTTCTATATTGTTCATTCAAAGTTTCAATGAGTTTTCCATGCTCATAAACTTTTTTCTCTAGTTTTTTAGCTGCATTCAACAATTCCTTTACTAAAGTTATTTCTGTTTTTACATGGGAGAATACTTCTAATTTGATGTCCCCTATAGCCTGATGCAGTTGTTTTTTTACTTCACTTGCTATCTTTTCAGAGATTCCCAGTGTGTTACTTTTGGGGTCCTCTATTTCAATGTCTCTTATACTTGCTTCCAGTGAACTATATGTTTGAGACTGCATTTTGCTTTTTCATTTTGTCATTTTCACTCTGCCTGATGTTTTCTATGTGTAGGAGGGGATCACACACACTCTTTTCAGATACATCAAAGTCTTACAGTTAGTTGGTGGGGGTTTTACTCCTGGCCTTATTTATCCCCTGTACACCTCTATTTTAGGGGTATACTCACCACACTGATACAGTTAATCCACTGTAGTCCAAGGTTCACCACCTGGGAGCAATTTTTTCACACTAAATGGAGCCTGCTGAGATCTTCTGATGTTCCAAGTGGGAGGGCGGGCCCAGCTGAAGCAGTCCAGGGAAGTTTTCAGTTTTGGGCGGGCCTCCTCGATGTTCCTGGTGGCAGGGCAGGCTCACGGTGGAGGTTCCAGGCAGCTTACCCTGATGCAGGCTTCCGCTAATTTTGGTGGCAGGGCAGGCCCATAGTGGAGGTTCCGGGCAGCTTACACCTGATGCAGGCTTCTGCTAAGTTCCAGGTGGCAGGGCAGGCCCACAGTGGAGGTTCCAGGCAGCTTATGCTTGATGCAGGCTTCTGCTAAGTTCCAGGTGGCAGGGTGGGCCCATGGTTGAGGTACCGGGTGGCTAACCCTGATGCAGGCTTCTGCTAAGTTCCTGGTGGCAGGGCAGGCCCACAGTGGAGGTTCCGGGCAGCTTACGCCTGATGCAGGCTTCTGCTAAGTTTCTGGTGTCAGGGCAGGCCAACGGTGGAGGTTCCAGGCAGCTTACCCTGGAGGCGGGCTTCCGCTAAGTTCCTGGTTGCAGGGTGGGCCCACGGGGGAGGTTCCCAGCAGCCTCTGCCTGATGCAGGCTTCTGCTAAGTTCCCAGTGGCAGGCCAGGCCCAAGGTGGAGGTTCTGGGCAGCTTATCCCTGATGCAGGCTTCTGCTAAGTTCCTGGTGGCAGGGCAGGCCCACGGTGTTTTTATTTTAAAGTCTAACTTTTACTCTATTTGGCAATCATTACTTTTGAATAGAATGTTTAGTCCACTTGTATATAATGTAATTATTGATGTGGTTAGATTTATGCCTTTCATTTTGCTATTTGTTTTGTATTTTCATTTCTCCTATTATTTTTATTATGTTACTGATTTCTTTCAGTGAGTAAAACATTTTAAAATTAATTAAATTTAATTAATTAATCTCATTTTAAATTATTTCATTTGCTTTAAGGCTATATATTCTCATTTTTTTCATTTTTAAGAGATTATAATTTGTGTTCTCAATCTGTTAGACTCTACTTAAATTACCAAAAGTACCATTTCATGTAAAATTATAACTTAAAGAAATTAATAAGTTGCACTTTCTCCTTTTGGTTTTTATTGTATATTTTACTATTAACCCACATTATCCTTCTAGAAGGTAAGACCTTCTAAAGTCTGCAGCATTTTTTTTTTCTATTTTGGATTGAATAGTGGTTATTTATTTACTGCCAAGTTCCAGAACCTTTTCTTTTGAATGTTCTAGAATTTCTTTATAACTTCCCATTTTGTGTTTTAAGTTCTTCCATTTATTCAAATGTTTTGCTTATTTTAACTTCATTGTCTTGAAACATTTGTGACTGTTTAAAGTCTTGGTTTTTGCTAATTTCAACATCTCATTCATTTGGTGTCTATTTCTTTTGACTGTTTTTTCCTTGATCATGAGCTATATTTTCCTAATTTAATACTTTTTTCTGTTTGTTATCATGGGTGATATGGAGTCTGAATTGCATTATTTTCCTTTAAAGTTATGATGATTCATTATGGCAGGCAGATGAATTATTGACAATTTCCCTTAATCTTGCTGAGTACACTTTCATTCTAAGGTCAGATATACTTTACTTTTGTCCTCAGAAATAAGGAATAGCTCTTCCTTTGTTCTTAAAGTTTGGTGTTTCAAAATTCATTAAAACCTTCCTACTCTAAATGGACTGAAATTCCAATGCACAACTGAGTAACATCTCTTCGTCCAGCTCTCAAATCACCAGTAGCTGTTCTCAGGTAGTACTGCTCATGGAGTCTCACTTTGCACAATATAGCTCTGCTCCATACCTGGAGACCCATGGAGAATTCCCATGTAAATGTCCAGTAATCCTGTTACACATAGCTTTTCCCTTGCCTCCTCTCCATATCTGGACTATGTGTGTAAGGATAGAAAGATTGCTATGTTTGGTTCAGATTCAATTTCCCCACACTGTGCAAAGAAAAGTCCCCCCAGGCAGGAATCAAGCCCAAGAGTAAATCTAAAATTATGTTTTCCCACTTTTAAGGATCATATTCCTGAACTTTTACTGGTTCAAAATTTTCCAACTTCATAGATGTTTTGCAGCAAGAAAATGTCTGTGCCAATTTCTACCTGGGAATTAGGAAATTTTACTGAACCAGTTCTGATCATCAGTTGCCAGTAGATGCCATAGTTTTTTGACCTCATATTTCTGTCGTGTACTATGATTTAATAGCATGTAGTTCAAGTATTTTTATTGTCTAGATGTTGTGCAGGAAAATGGGTGCTAACTTTTATATCAAACAACAAGCCTTAAAATTAACATATTGAGTGATATGAATCACACCATCTCACTTCTAGAATTAAAAAAAATCAACAACGGGCCAGACATGATGGTACACACCTATAATTCTAGCACTTGGGAGGCTGAGGCAGGAAAATCATTGTGAGTTTGAAGCCAGCCTGGGTTAAATAGAGAGTTCAGGATTAGTCTAAACTACACGATGAGACCCTTTCTCAAAAAAAAAAATCTAACAACAATATTAATTTTTCTTTTTATGTATTTGTGGTACTGGATTAAATCAAAGGTCTTCACATATAGCCAGCTATATATCATATACCATACATCAGTTCTTTCTCTTCCTGAAAATAATCAAGTGTCTCTTTGATAAGCATTTCCAAACAGGACCATATGTAGGACTGATTTCATGAAAAATTATTGACAATTGGGGAAGAGAAATGTCTTTATTTCATACAAGTTCTTCTACTTTACCAGCATGAAAATTCTGTTAACATTCATAGAAGGAGATTTCATTTTTCATCATATTCTTCCAAAAATCCAGACAAATTTAAAGAGATTAAGATATTATGTAGTACATGTTCAATTTCTACAATCTAAAGAAGCAGAGGTCTTGGAACATGTAAGTATGATTTCAAATATAAAAATATGTAGGGTATTTCTAAAGTTGATCAAAGGAAATTGCCTTTTAAATATTATACTAGATGAATATCAAAATAATATATTTAAAAATCAATGAAGTATGTTAAGACATTTTAGTCAACTATTAATGAAATTTCAATATTAGAGAGAAATTAGCAACATTTTTATTGTGGTATGAAGATTACTTATGTCAAATTTTACCAAAGTATAGTGAACTTTTTATTACTTCCTATCTTTTAAAATTTTAAGGCTATACAAGAATTTTGGAGATTTTTATATGTCAGAAAAAATTGAGATATTCTAATGTGAAAAATATAGCTGAATAATACTCATGTATATATATTCCTAAGTAACTTGGAAATATACTAAAATCTGCTTTAAGTTCCATTAGAGTGAATTTTTAAAAATTATTTCATCTATCAAAACATTGCACTCCAACAATACAAGTGTTGTTTATAAATTCCATGTTATAAATTTCATAATATATATCTAGAAGAAAGAATGAAAAATACTCAAGTTTTCTCCAATGCTGACATTTTGAAAATATCATAGTTTATAGGAAATAATGAAAACCCATATTACATGGCAGAACATTCTGACCTTTTGCTTTGAAATTGATGTGAGCTCCTGGGCAAGCTCTATAAAGAAACTTGGTGGTAAAATTCAGTTACTACTAAGTAATTGAAGATTTCAAAGGTCACAGCTCTAGCAACAATTTGGTCTACAAGACAGGGCATGGAATAAATTTATTTTTCAATTATACTTCCCCTAATGTTATTTTAAGAAGCAACAGACTTGTGTGAAAGGTCTTTTTTAAGATGGCTTTGGCTCTTTATCTTCTTCAGAAGACTTTTCTTTTTCAAAAAATGTTTTACATGACTCAATTGCACACATACAACATTAGATATGATTTGACATACGTGCATACCTGAGAAATGATCATCACAGTCAGGATGACAAACATTGATATGCCTAAACTGTCTTGGTACTTCTTTGTAATCTATTCCTCCCTACCTCTTCCCACAAGTGATCACTGATCATTATAAGATTATTTCATACTGTCAAGAGTTTTATGCATACAGAACCATACACTATATTTTCCTTGTTTGTCTAGCATCTTTCATTCAATAAAATTATTTCAAGGTTTATCCATGTTTTGGGGCATATCCATAAATCATTTCTACTTGCTGCTGAGCTGTATTTTTATGAATATAATACAATTTGTTTATACAGTTACCCAGCATTGGAAAATTCTATTTTTTTTTCAAGATTTGGACTATGTCAAAACTGTATGACTGTTTATACACAAATAGAATGGATAAACCTGACAGCAGGTATATATTTAATTTTTTATGAAGTTGTCAAAGAAAATTCTAAAGCTAATAAATCATTTCATAGTCTTAACAACAATGTAAGAAAATCCTGGTTCCTGTATATTCATGCCAAAATTTCCATGTTCTGTCTTTAATTACTTGGATTTATATTGGTATCTCATTTTGTTCTATTTTTTATAATGAATATATTATACTCAATTACTGAAGAGAAACATTTTCTTGTGTATTCATTTGGAACATATATATTAATTTTCAAAATCTGTGTGTGTGTGTGTATCAGAGAGAAAGAGAGAGAGAGAGAGAGAGAGAGAGAGAGAGAGAGAGAGAGAGAGAGAGAGAGAGAGAGATACTGGGAATTCTATACAGGTCTCTTTCAGGATACACAAATGCTGTATAACAGGGTCAGGTTTTTATCTGGAAGTTTCCCAAGAGCTTCATGTGCTCATAAGTGAGGTTTTGGAATGTAACTGGATGATGAGTGTTTATAACTTCCTTGTTGTTAGAATATGGGGCCTGCTTCCCGGGAGCAAGCCACACAGCATGTGACCTGAAGGGTGTATCTTCTTTCCTTGCTGTAGGCTTGGACACCAGCACATGAGCAGCTTTCCCTCTGTGATGTCCCTCTGCCATCTGGTCGTGAGATGGGCATCTACTTGAACTGAAATAAACCTCTCCTTTAAAACTGAGTGTAGGGTATTTGCTTTCAGCACAGAAAAGTGGCTAAGACACTGAGATCCATCCCACTTTGCTATTTTTCTTTGCAGGTTTCTTTTATCTTTTTTTCTTTTTTGATGATAGTACTGGGATCTACCCCCAGGCCTTTGCAGTAAGTTACATATCTGGCATTTTTTTATTTTTGAGACATTTCTCCAAGTCACTAAATTGTCCCGGCTAGGGTTCACTTTGATATTCTACTGTGTCAACCTCTTGAGTAGGTGGAGTTACAGGCCTGGGCTACCACATCTAATAAACTGGAAGTTTTTATGATTAAATATGTAAGAAATTTAGATTGCCTGGACTCAAGCTCTGTAAGGCATGTAACATACATACATACACACACATATATATATATATATATATATATATATATATATATATATATATATATAAATATATTTTTCTCTTCTAAGTAAATGATTTATCTTTTTAGTCCCTAAGTGATTTTTGAAGAACAAAAGTTTTAATAATAGTGATTTCTAATTTATCTTTTTTAAAAATGGATTTTTCAGTATTGGATCCTAGAAGTACTAGCTTATCCTAAGATCTAGAAATTTTATAGTTTTTATTTCACATAGAGGCATATTAATAATTTTATTAATAATTTTGAGTTAATTGTTGCATGTGATGCTAGATATGGTTCAGAGTTAATTTAAAATATTGTTATATGCATTTTAGAAGTTCTTTAAAGGTTTTGAAAAGACCACCTTTTCCCAACTGAATTGCTTCTATAACAGTTAAATTCTTGACTCTCTATATATGGTTTTCTAATCTCTTCCATTCATCTTTATTTTTAGGTACACATCACACAGTGTGATTCCTATGTCTTTGTTCATCTTTTGTGCTCTATTAGATATATATTTATAATTGTCATAAAATATTCTGTAATTCTAATTTTCTGTTTTTGGTAAAGTTTGTTTTGACAGGTAATAGTACAATTAAGTGAGGTTTCTTTTGGCTAACGACCTACCATTTAGCTTCAGCTAGCAATAGCGTTGAGTAGGATAAAAAACGCCAAGGTCTTATTCCTCTAAGAAAGAGAAGCTTCCAAGCGGGAACTGGGATGTGAGGGAGAACAGTGGTTTGGGCTGCTGTAGTGTAGAGCTGAGTCTGCTTTTCTACAATAGAAAGGAGGGAGGGAGGTGTGCACAGTCAAATACACACCAGATTCTCACCTCACTACTGAATTTGTGTATTTATTTGTTTGTTGCTTTTACTAGATTTCAAATGATTGATCAATATTTCTGGAGAACGAGTATGCAGAGCTCTTCATGCTGTCATGCCAAAGTTCAGTCTGGAATTTCTAATTTATATGTAACATTTCACGGGTTTTTGTCTGTTAACTTGTCCAGTGTTGGAGATTGAACTCAGGACCCTGAAGAAGTAACAAGAGCCCTACCACTGAACTACACACCCAGCACAGGTATTGCTTTTAAAGGTATAGGTGAAGATGATAATGTGTTCATTTGTATCAAAACTTGGTTCTTACATGAAGAAATTATAGTATTTTCTATGTTGTTAGTACTTTTAAAATATATTACAGTTTTTAAAAAGTTCTATGAAATAATACATTACTCATTTGCATTTTTACACTCTGTTATGAAGGATAAATTTAAATTTGAGTCATTTGTAGGAAAATGGATGCAACTTGATACCATAGTGTTTAGTGAAATAAACCCAAAATATAAATATCAAAACAAAAGATAGATAATAGGAAATACAGAGACAGACCTTTTGCCAATGGCAGAGAGACCAAGAGATGGCAGGACAAGAGAGAGGGCAGGAGAGGGGATAAGAAATGAATTAAGATGTGTTATGCAGTTATACCAACTCATGTACCTTATGGGATGTAATTGTTATGTACTGCAAACATGTACAAATAAAATAAAATGGGAATAATGGTAGAGGATAGAGAATCTGACAGAATTACTTGTTAAAAATGATTTTCATTTACATATAACTTATTCCTATCACTGTTCTTTGAGCTTTTCAGTACTCTTTCCTAACTACCAATGTCTACACTGTACAGTCTACACTGTTTAAAAAATAGTTAGTGCATTGTTACTATATGATGATGGAGCTTATTTTGAGAAGGTGGCATAAGCATTTAATGTATTATAATCTATTTCATTGCTTTGTTGTCAGGACCCATTCTGCTCCCCCAGTTTTAACCTCCTCCATGAGCCTTTGGTAGCTTCCTCCTAAGAGGACATTTGATGTTCTGTGTGGAATTGGTAGATTTCCATTACCTTCTATTTGCTTATTTTTCCTTAGAGTTGAAATTAGCATTCTTCATACTCTGTGTGGCAATGATAGTCATTTTCTAGAATAAATTTAAATATTACTTTCTTTGTTAATAAAATTAATAGCTAATAATTACTGAGCTCTCTATGTACCAGGAAGATTGCACCCAATTCCAAAATTAGTTTTTCTAAATAAGGGGTTTTTACCCTCATGAGCACATTAAGTGCATAAAAATGAATCAGATAAAACCAAAATTGCACTAAGATAGTTAATTTATAGGCATTTCTGACATCATTGCCTATCCTTTTTTTTCTCTATAACATCCCAGAATTCACCAAGCTCCTCCTCAATACTTAACAGCTTCACTTCATTTTCCAACACAATGTGCTTTCCTGCTCCTTTCTCTCCGCTTACTGAGAATTCTCTTTATAAGGCTGAAATTTTAGTTCATCATACCCAATTACTATTCTAATCACTTTGATATTTCTTTGGAAGCCTATGTAACACATTTATCAAATTATGAAACTGAGACTATTATTCTTTGCTTTTTTTTATCCCCAGCTGTGGGGATCCGCTGAGTGGGAGGTCAGGCGAAACTCAGTCAGACCAGAACAAAGCCCAGCCTAAGGACACAGAATGCCAGAAGCAGACTGTAAACAAGTTGACCTCCAGCTCAGTTGCATATCAGCAGGTATCTGGCCTTGGTGTTTGGCCTTGGTGTTCTTCCCTGCTAACTGTAGTACTGATAGCTTTGAGCATGTTTTGCTTTCAGAATTGCTAACTGTAGTACTGATAGCTTTGAGCATGTTTTGCTTTCAGAATTCTCAGCAAATGCTGAGATCTTGCACTTTACATACTGTCCAGTGCTTTTTCCTTCCTTCCTTCCTTCCTTCCTTCCTTCCTTCCTTCCTTCCTTCCTTCCTTCCTTCTTTCTTTCTTTCTTTCTTTCTTTCTTTCTTTCTTTCTTTCATGAGGACGCTGGGTCTGAGAAACGGCCACTGCTTCTCCATCAGAGAAGTCAGGTTCCCACAGTCCTGGCTATCCTTATATGTGACTTGTTTCTTTTTAATCTCCCATCACCCCCTCTCCGGTCCTTTTCCTGCACAGTCCAGTACCAAGAATTATAAAACAGAGAAATCTTGAGGAAATTTTTTGTAGAAACCTTAGATTTCATAGCTCTCTTTTTGACAGATAAGTGATTCATGAAGGTGTTACATTTAGCCTTACAATGTGACGGTATCTTTCTTTTATTTAATTTGATTTAAAAATGATTCCATAGCAACTCAAAATACATTTTTAACATGTGCTGCAAATTAGACATCATATTTAATCTGGAGCTTTAAAAATGAGGCTTCAATTTTTATGAAAAGAGATTAGATTCACAGGTTTCATTTAAGTAGTAGGAAACTGATATTTAAAATAATGGGTTTGAATTCCGCTGCAATGTAAACATATTTTACTTCATTCTTCATATACTGTATCAGCTATTACAAATGTGATATCTATTTCAAATGTTTGATATGCTTCAACTCAGTCTGTTTGTTTCCAAATCTTCAATAAAATGTTGTTTTAAAACTTGTGCTAGCAAAACACAGGATAATGGATATCATAAAGCATTTATTTGGAAGGACACTTTCTTAAAAGTTAGCCTGATGCCACGTGAAATCAATCTTGCTGAGATTGATATAGATTTAATTGATTTTAATGCACAGGAAAACTAATGTTCATTCATTTTGGTCAAAGACAGAATGTGAACCTGTGTCAAGTCACTAGAGAAATTTTCTTTCATAAATCTCCTAGTTTTTAACTTGACTATGGATGCCTACTTTCATTTGGTCTTTCTAAGTATTAATAATCCTCAATGTTGAATGTATAGCTAGCAGGGATTTTAGTACATATGATAGAGAGAAATTCATTGTTTCTGTTTCAGTTAAATATCTTGCCTTCAAATGTCTATTTTTCCTTTTTATTTCTTCATGAATATTTTTAAACATAAAATTGAAACTGCTGGCATATTTCAGCCAACATCAGAGGAGAAATCTGGGGTGTTGACTATTTTTAAAAACAGTTTTAAATAGCCCAGCTTTGCTGTAAGTTTCATTGTATGTTATATCTATAATACTATGCCATATTTTTGTCTGAGCATGGTTATTCAATTGTATGTTTATTAAATCAGTAGTGTGAAATGATATAGACAAAAGTGTTCCTTTACCATTTAAACATATCATATGCTATGTGGGTATATAAGACAGATCAGGGGAATTATATTTCAGTGGTAACAATTTGAAACAATGTAGATATTTTTATTTGTTTTCTTATGTACTCCTTTATACATACAAACCTTAATTACCATTTAAAATGTGATTTAATTCCAAGTATATACATGACTTTTTTTTTTTGCAGTATAATGACTGTGTTCATGTCTAATGTTTTTAAAAGTAAAACATACAAAAGCCTGGAAAGTTTCATAGAAATAAATTCATATTATACTTTTTATGAAATAAAATTTTCAATAGATAAAACAACAGAACCCAATATTAAGACTTTCCCATGAGTATAGCCCTTTCACATCAATGGAACAGCCAGTGAAAACTGGCCTCAGTACATCATCCTCTCCCTTTTACAGGGAATGAGATTTAAAGCAAGGATGTGGTGGATTAGTTGACAAAGCAGGCATTAGTAGATACAATATTTTTGGCTGAATGTTGGAAGTACCATTGAGCGTCTTCAGCATACCTACTCCTCTCTGGCTATTTCCTTACATAAGCAACATGCTTACCCAGTGCCAGTGAGAAGAGGTCTCATAAGACCTCCGAAGTAAAAACTCGATGGCATTAGCTTAGCGTTGCTGCCATTTTTTTCACATATTATGTCATTTGATATACATAAGATCATACAGCAGGGTATGTGTTTTCTACTTTACAAATAAGAAAGCAGACTTTCCAAAGGTAGGTGTCATATACATAATTGAAATAGCTACTAGCTGCTTTTGCTAAGAATCAAACCATGGTCATGTTATTCCCAGTCTTACTTGCTTTCCACTACATTGCACGTATGGTGACAAATTTACTGAGAATCTCAAGATGGGGGGAGGGTAATTTAAAAGCCTTGCTAGACTCAAAATAAATGTGAAACTTAATTTTAGCATTTTGTTTTTCAGACTCAAAGCTGTGACTGAGATAAAATAATTTATTTGCTCAACAACTAATGGTGGCAAAAATTACACATTTGTTTTGAGTTGCAGACTGTATTATACAGTTTTCCATAGCAATTTTTACATAAGAATTAGGAAACTATAAAATTAGAAATTATGTAGCCCTATAAGCAACTTGGCAACTCTAATTAAACCTGAGCTGTGGATATAAGAAATCACACACATGAAAAAGTAAGAGAAGTTTATAGGAACATATAAAATATTGATATAATAATTAGTAATTTGCTCTTAACAAGCTGAAGCTTTGCTTATCACTTCATGTGAACCATAAACTATACAATAAGTTGTAAGTGATCAATATTTAATACATGACAAAATATATATCACTCTGCACAAAACTCAAGAAACTTTTTTCAGTCATGTGGATAGTCAAAAACTAGCTACAAATGAATATTAGGGTTTTCATATGAGTCACATTCATTTTCAATCACGGAATAATTTTTAATACATTATTTTCAAAACATATAAGAATGCAAAGGGAAAATAAAAAGAAACAAAAACTGGCAGTGTTACATTTTTTTGCTTCCTTGGCAGACTATTTTTTCCTAAGACCACAGAACCAAAGTTTATGTTTTATACTTTTGTCTTTCTTGAACTTTACATTTCTAACATCTTGCATTATCTAATTCTCCCAGAAATATGAAAGAATAGAATGATAAATGCAACAATTTATGCCTCATCTCTTATCTTCTAGGTCTAATGCTTCACTCACACACACACACACACACACACACCCTTATATTTGTATTAAGTATATGCACATCATGTAAGTGAAGGGTGTGTGTGTATGTAATCATATTCTATTCTTCAATGGTAAAACTACTTACATAACAGAGAAAAAAGAATAATTCATTATTAAGTGACTTCAAAAAGATGTATTGTGAGTTCCTTATCATTTTTATTATGTAGTATTTTTTCTGTCCTCTTTTGTGGAGTTATTTCTTAAGAAAACATTCAAATTTAAAGTGTTAGGTACTCGTTATACAATCATGTATCTTACATACACATTGTTATGGCAATTATAATTTTCTCAATATTTTTCATACTTTAATATCCTATTTTTTTAGTAATTTGAATATATTTTGAAGGTAGAGGCAATGTTTCCTTTTGTACCCCACCTCTTTATATGTTAGTACTTAATATCTGGAACAAATATTTATTAGTAAATATTATTATTATTAATTTGTAGTAATAAATAGTCAAGTGAAATATGACTAGTTCCTATTTGTTTTTCTGTCTCTGATACTTTATAAACAGCATTTTTCAGGAGCTGAATATTATTTGCAAATTAAATTGTGCATAAATATAATATTTTTTAAAAATGTTTATAATGCAGATATTTCATTGTTCATTTTTCAATGCTGCATACCATTTATGTTTTAAATTTTATTTTGGTTTTACCATTCTAAAATGGATAGTTTAGTTCTGTAACTGCTGACCTCAGTTATTTCTATGAATCTAACTTACAGCTTTTGTAATCCAACAAACTTCTGTTTTTGTGACAACTATCATAAAAGTTTTAGGAAATCTGTAGTGTTTAGGCCTTGTAATGTATGAAAAGTTCTGAAATGATTTCTCTTTCTATTAACTTTAAACGGATTCAATTTTCTTTCATGTTCAACAGCATTAGGCACTAAATGATAATCTAATTAAGGTTTAAGTGTTAAGGGTTCATAGTTTCATCTAACAAGGACATATTAATGTAGATTTGAACATCTGTGAGATTATCTTTTTATAACTTTTTGTGATCAAGAAAATTCTTTCATTTTTAATGTCTGTTTCACCTATGAAATTAATTCTAATCACTAGTTGGAGTGGGGAATAGATAAAATTCGGCATTAATAAAAATGATATATACATGAATTTGCACATCTGTGTGTGCGTGTAGGCATGTAATACACCTTTAACAATGATAGAAATGTAAGATATAGTGATGTACATCTGCCATTCGAGCACCGTAATGTTCTGAGGTTGAGGCAAAGGCAAAAAGTTTGCTTGAGTTTGACTCCAGTGTAGGCTACACAGTGAGTTCAAGCCCAGCCTGAATTGTAGTGATGCCCTGTATCAACAACAACAACAACAAAAGAATAAGTATTAGTGTTGTAAATAAAATATTGACTACATTGATTGTGTCATAGCAACAATATGAAGGACAGATAAAAGTCAGATCAATAGTAGATAAGATAGTTAAGGTTTTTTTTGATCTTTCACTGCACACACAAACACAATGTAAAGTAAGTTTGAAGAGCATTGTACTTCCAGAAGAAGTAGTCGTTCTCACTTGGTTACTTTCATAAAATGTCTTGTCAAGTTTTGAATTGTCACCATATAAAGTTAGTTTCCCAGAAGAACTGTTTTCCCATTCAATAAATAGAGATTTAAAAACATATAAACCCATTAGTAGCTATTTTGGAGGCTTAAGGCTGAAGATACACACTAAACTTTCTGATTTGATTTTTTTTTCAAATAGAAGAGTGGAAGAGGAAAGCCTACCTTCATCTCCTTATAGACAGACCCATTCTGCTCATAAGCAAAGTTATGGAAATGTAAGTTTTTTCAATAGGGCACCATTGTTTATTTTCTGGCCAGGGTATTAGTGGCTATGCACTATCAGTGGCATATTTGTATTCTGTCTTTCCTGAATTGCAGACACAGTATTGTGTACATGAATTTGTATCTTCAGTGTCAAGGTCAGGGGTGACTTTGATGGGTCAGGTCTTCAAAATTATGGTTTTTTTTCCCCAAGATATCTACAACATTTCAAATAGTTTTGCAACAAGCATCTCTCTGTATTTAATTCTTACATTAGGGTTCTCAAGAGGAACAGAAATCAAGAGAGAGGAGAGAGATGAGAGGAGGTGGAGAGAGAATTTATGAGAGGAGGTATATTATATTGGCTTAGAGCCCTAACAGTTTGATGTTAACCATCTGCACACTGAAGAGCCTGGAGAACAGCGGGTGCTGTTATGGTTTGTGTCTAATATTCCCCCAAAGCCATAGGTGGGGATTTTCAGAGGTGGCTGGATCTAGACTGTGTAGTGCTGGGAGTAAGGATGTGAGGCTGGGATTAGTCCACTGATTAGTCTGACACAGTGCTGGATGTGGATAGTGGAAAGGCCCTCTCTGGGTGTGAGTGCTACCCATCCTAAGGAAGAATATAGTATGGATAGAATATAAAGACAGAAGGAGGGTTGCTGTCATCATCACCTGGAGCCTCACTACTTCACAGCTTGCTGCCTTGTGGCCTTCTGCCTGCCATTATCTGTTTCTCTCCTGAGATGCTCATCTTGCCATGCCATTCTCCTAGGAGCCAACCAATTATTAACTGAAACTTCTACAAAATGTAAACTACAATAAAACTTTCTCCTTTAGTGTCAGTTATTTCCTCTTGGTAAGGAGCAGATTATCTAAAACAGTTACTTGGTCCAAGAAATTGGAAGCTCAGAACAGGATGGTCTAATGATGCAGCCCCAGTTCATGACTGAAAGCTCCTTGGAAGTTAGTGGTGTAAATTCTTCAAAGGAAGAAGAATCTGGAGTCTGAGACTGAGGAACAACAGCAGCAGCAAGACACAAACCTCTTCTGGAAGAGTCAAATAAGGATGCATGCATCTGCTTCTGGCATTTTTTGTTCCATGCTGGCCCCACCCTACTGGAAAGTGTCACCTGCATTCAGAGCAGGTCATTCCCCAGAGAACTTAGCCACCCACATGCCCACAGTCTGGAATCACCTTCACAGACCAAACCATTAGAATTGTGCTTTAACAGTTTTCTAGGCCTCTCTCATTTCAATCAAATTAATAAGTAAGATTACTCTTCACAATTTTTTTTTTTGCTTAAAACATATCAAGTAGTTTGTTCTTATCCTGGATTGGTTTTTACTGATACAAATCTTGTAAAGACTTATTGCTGTCTAGTTTTTCCTCTTCTCTCTCTGTGTTGTCAGAGTCAGAGGCAGTAGTTCCTAGAATACGGACTCCTCATTCCCCATTTCCAAAAAGACAAAAATCAGTTGAAGTGATTTACAGGTTAGTTGTAATATTGTCACCTTTGTCTACTTTTTTTTTTTTTAAATCTAAAGCAATTAAGGATTCAGGCCAAAATTCAAATGTTTAAAAAATGTTCAAAGTAATTTGCATGAACTATTTTGAGAAAATGGTCTGCAGGATACTTCATGGCAATTATTATCTACTTTGATGTTGTCAGTCACACTAAATGTACTGCAAATATTTCATACTAAAAATAAATTACTGATTATTTTGGAGGCTTTTCTTTAAAAAAATTATGTCACATTAGTCTATTATTTATACCACTCATTATTTTATTCAAAGATTCTTTTTAGATGGTGGTGGAAGTGCAAGGCATGTATCTTCCCTTAAGTAATTTTACATAATTGGTCACCTACCTGCTTTGTGAAAGAGCTCCTGGAACATTATAAATAATATTTGCATGTTAGTTTAGTACAATATCTTTTACTTTTCCATGGTTGTATTATGAATTTAGTTACAGTATAAATTTGTAAATTAGAGATCATTCTACATTAGTCTATTATTTACACCACTCTTTATTCTACATTAGTCTATTATTTATATCACTCTTTATTTTATTCAAAGATTCTTTTTAGATGGCGGTGGAAGTGCAAGGCATGTATCTTTCCTTAAGTAATTTTACATAATTGGTCACCTACCTGCTTTGTGAAAGAGCTCCTGGAACATTATAAATGATATTTGTATGTTAGTTTAGTACAATATCTTTTACTTTTCCATGGTTGTATTATGAATTTGGTTACAATATAAAAGAAATATTCATTAAGCATTTACTCTGCATGATGGTAAAGATTCAGTGTTAAAAAACCCATAACTGAATTCATAGGAATTTAAGTCTAGCAAGGACAAGGAACATCAACTGAACAAATATACAATTTGTTATTCCCAATTGTTACGAAGGAAATATGGGTCATTCGTTAATCATATAATGGGGGAATTGCAGGTGTTAGAGGTTAGAAACTATTTTATCATAAAACATTAAAGATTAGAGGTATGCATAAGGGAAGAAGTGATGTTATGTGAAAGTGGCTAATCTTGTCCAAGCACAGGGAAAAGTATATGATGCATATACATGAAAAAATACATTAACTGTAACAAGAAAAGTTTTATTATAATTGTAATGTATAGATTGTAAGACAAGAATTAAAAACTCAGGCAGAAAAGTGATGTTAAACTTTTGGACATTTTAAGAAGTGTGACATGATTAGATTTGGATTTTAGAAAGCTATATATGGAAGGAAAATTGATTAGAAGAAATGTATGGAAAGACTGATTATAAAATCATTTTATTAGGTGAAGCTAACCTGGATTAGGATATTAATAATGATGTATCAATTGAAAGGTGAGAGTGATGTGTCTTAATGATATTATTCAAAATTTTTCCTTGGTAAATTGTATCAAAGTAAAAGTGTCAACTTTCACCTCTAATCACCTTGCTTTAGTATTGCCATGAGAGCTAAATCAAAACATATGAAAAGCTAATTTTGTTTGTATTATATCATCAGATTTCAATAGTGAAATTTTAAAAATCCTAAAATTACTACATTTGAGAATATAATTGCTATTCAAACAAAAATAAGACAGTAAGGGCAGGAGGCATAATAGGTAATTCTCTTCAATGTTGCAAATAATAAATTCTTATTTGTACATTGTTTGGGGAAAAGAGACTACCCTAAGTTACTATTCTGGCTTCTTTCCCTTTGAAACTCTTGAAATCTAGCAAGCTGGATTCAGACTGCTGAAAGCCTGAGGTGTCCAGGGAACCCATGTATTCTAGCACGAAGACTCTGTTGTCAGATATCTTGACTAAATGAAAGGTAACACCAGCGTGACAGAAACGGTATTTTGCTGATGTTTATTACACCCCTGGGATGGAATATCTAATGCAACTCTAATCACACTATCTTGCAATTCCCTCTAGGAGTAATTTGTTTCTAGCCTCAGTGCTTTCAGAAACTGAGGCAGTTTTTCAATGTAATTTTTCTTACACTTCCAATTAGCCACATAATTATGAAAAGTATTGATAATATGTTTTAGCTCTTTCAACTTATAGAAATCAATATGACATTCTTGCTTAAAGAATGTGTTTTCTTTTAATTTAATTGGATTAATCATCTTATATAGTGTCACATTAAATTGTTAGTATCTTTCCTAGAGACATATTTACTGCTATTTATCCAAATCCCTATATTTATAGTGTATTACAAGAAGGCAGTCAAAGCTTTATAATTTTTTGTTATTTTTTTGTTTTGTTTTGTTTTAGCTAGCAATATAATTTTACACAGTATTAATTCAGAAACCCTCTGTCCCTTAAAATACTCTGGTTCCTTTTTCTTTTCTTTTCTTTCCTTTTTCTGTTTTGTTACTCTATTTTCATTTTAATTACTAGAAATTGAATCCAGTGACATCTACCACTTAATTACAATCCCAGACAGTTTTAAAATATTTTAAATTAAATTGGTACCATTTAGATATACATAATGACCACATCCATCATAGGGAATTTGTATATATATGTGATACAATTTAATTCTTTTCCCTATTCTGCTCCCCTCCCTTCCACACCAACTTCCCTTTCTTATTTACAATAGCTTTATTTCAATTTTTCTTTCATTTTCTTTGTTTTCTTTTCTTCTCCCCCCTCCCTAGTTCCTCTTCCCATTTGAACATTTCTTTCTATTTTACAATATCTTTTACACGTTTTGGTCCTTATTTACTCACATCAGAGAAATAATGTGATATTTACAGGTGTGTTTATTTCTCTTAAGATTATGATCTCAAGGTACATCTGTTTATCTAGAATTGTCTCACGTGTACATTTCTCCATGGTTGAGTAGTACTCCAATTTATTAAAAAAAACTCATACATCATCTTTATTCAATCATCAACTCATGGGCATTTAGGCTGTTTCTAAGACTTAGATATTACAATTTGGGCTGCTATTAATGTGGATTGTGTGTATATCAATGTGGTATGTTGCTTTTCATTTTTACAGGAAGATGCCAAGAAGTGGGGTACCTGGGTTAAGTGGAGCCTGTAGAATTAGTTTTTGAGGAATCTCCACACTGATTTCCATAATGGTCACACCAGTCTACACCCCTACTAACAGTGAATAAAGTTTTCTTGATTCTCAAATTCCCATCAGCATTTATTATTGGTTGATTTCTTGAGGATAGACACCCTTTCTGGAGTGAGATGGAATCTCAATTGTTCTAATCTGCATCTCTCAAATAACAGTGATGTTGAGGATTTTTTTCATGTTGTTTGTATTCCCTTTTAGGTGGAACATTTGAAGTAGACTTTAAGAAGGGAATCTAGTAGCATATTATCTGGAATGAGTGATTATCATAACACAAAGGGATCATTAAAAAAATAAAAATAAGAATGGTTGAAAGCAAAGACTTTTAAGACAATTTAAATTCTATAAAATATTTAAAAGTAAGTATCACTGTTAGAATCATCAGGAGTATTAAATCTTGCATCTCATAACTTTATTTCTCAATTTTTAGGTGGTATGTATTCATTAATATGTAGAAACTAATTGTGTTACATGTAGAGAAGGAAACTGTGTTGCTTAACAAAACCTTACAAACAGTAGAGTAAGAAGTGAGCAGGTGATTATAATAGTCCAAGGTTTCTGCACCTGTTCAAAGAAGTTATTGAAAATCAAAAGTATCTAATTTCCTGTTCTTTGTCACTTAGCTTTCAGCCACGTTTTCAGGATGACTCTGGTTCTAAGATTTACCTCTAAGTTTCAAATAAGAGTAAAAGGCAAAAAAAGAAGAGACTTTAAAAGGATGAATCCCTTCTTTTAAGATACGTTGTTAAAAACTCAAATGGCTTCTGCTTTTTGAAGGACTATGCTAGGGAAAAGGCAGGTGTGGCAGCCTACTCTACATTGGTTATATACTGTATGAGGAAAAGTCTTGGAAAAAGAGGACTGGGAACAGCTCTGAGTGGCTAATCCAGAGCTTGTGGTGGTGTCTTTGTACTTTTCTTTCCTCAAAAAACAGACAGGAAGGAAGAAATTAATCTCCACATATCTAAATGTGACAGTGTGGAAGAAAGGTAGAATATATAAATAAAATTGTATAAACTAAAACATAAGATAGATGACAAATGACTTAAATGGTAGATAAAAATTAGAAAGTTAAACTAATAAGGAGGAAAAAAATAAAATAAATACATTATAGCATGATACATTATAGCAGTAAAATCCTAGAATGCCTCAAAAGTCAGAATTTTATTCAGTTCGGTTCAGAGGATGGGTTTGACATGATGGAATGGAAAGTTGTTATAATGTCATAGTTTTCTGAATTTCCTCTACTTTTCAGCCAATTCTTGTAGTAGACCAGAAATTTTATTGCAAGAAATTGACCCAGACTAGTATGCATGGTCTAAGATGACAGTGAAGTGCTGGAATGTATGCATCAAATACTGTTGGGAGTGCCAAATGGACAGCCACTTTGGGAGATAGCTGGACAGTTTATAAATGCTAAATATGCTCCCACCATTGATCTAGCAATCATTATCCTGGTTAAGCAAAGAAATAAAAAAAACTTTATAAATGGATGCTTACATCATTTTTAGTAATAATTTCTAAAATCTGTCACAACCAAAATGGATTCATTAGGTGAATAGATAGATGTATTGATTCATGTAAGCAATGTGGTATCTTTCAGTTCTAAAAAAAATGACTCAAACCATGAGAAACCATGGAAAAAATTTAAATGCATAGAGTGAAAGAAACCCATTTGACAGAATCTCATCTATGTGACATTCTGGAAAAGGCAAAACTATGGAGACAATAAAAACAAAACAAAACCTTGGCTGTCATAAACTCAGGGAAAGCGAGAGATGAGTAAGGTGGAGCAGAGAGGACTATTAGTGGAGTGAAAAAATCCTGTATGACAGTGTCATGATTGATACATGTCCTTTTGCATTGCTCCAGTGCACAACACCATAAATGATACATAATAGCAAATGTTCAGCACAGGCAATAGTGAATTTCTGTAGGTTCACTGATGTAACAAATATTCCACTTGGTGAGGATGCTATTTAGTGTGGAGAAAGACAGGGGATATAAGGACATCTTTGTACCTTCTGTTAAATTCTTCTGTGAACCTCAGACTGATCAAAATTATACTTAAAAATCAAACAGAAGGGCCAGGGATTTAGCTCAGCAGCGTAAGTGCCTGTCTTGCAAGCAGGCAGTCATGAGTTTGATCCTCAGTACCAACAAACAAACAAACAAACAAACAAACAGAAATAGCAAGTGAAATCTATATATTGAGTTAAATTATTTCTAAAATTCAAGTGTGAAATCTTTTGACTGAGATGTAATTCTGTTTAAAATAATGAATTAAAAAATTCTAATGAGACTGTAGCTTTCACAAAGAAATACACTGACATTCCCTGAATGCAATTTGTATATTCACTATTTAGTGAAATATACATTGTCTAAGATTTAAGTATATTTTTAGCTATTTTCTAATAAACCTTGATTCTTAGTTTTATAAAACACTCAGATTCATCACTGAGAGAAATATAATTAAGGAGAATTACTTAGAGTTGATAAAATTTTAAAGGTTTTTTCCTTGGTGTGATAGAGAAGCAAGAGTAGAAGGTAAAAAATGGAAAAAGGCCTTTGTTGCGGGAGTGGGAGGGCTTGAGGAGAGTGCACAACGCCCCTGGAGACAGAGAGAAACTGCAGGCTTTTATTTGGTTTGACCTGGGGTGGAGTTTGAGGTGGGGGCAGAATGACATATTGACAGCTGATTGGAGGATTGTTGGAGTGCACGCACAGTCGCACAGGAAAAGTGGAAGTTTGATTTCGGGTGGAACACATTAGATTTATCTCAAAATACTGTATAATTATACTCAGTATGAAGATCAGTAAAAATAGAAGCCAACACAAAATGGCCAGGTCAACATTAAGTATTCTGTCCTTTATATGCTATATTTATATGTAGTTTTTTTGAAAAAAATTTTGTTGGGTATGAGAAGTTGCTGCCTATGTAACCCAGCCCTGGTTCTTTGGCACTGCCTTATAGCAATGTTTATGGCCCTTAGACAATCTCAGCCTTGCCATACTGGAACAACTTGGCTAAAGTAGCACAATCAGCAGTAACAATAGCATCAAACACAGCCTAGAAAATGACAAACTGTGGTAACTGTTAATTTGCCACCTTTAACCTTATGAACTACAGTTAGGGTAATATAAGAAAATTTAAAATGGATCAGAAAACTGTATACATTAAATATGCCCTAATATGACCTTTTCACTCCTATGAAAACTTAAAAGGGGTTAAGGGGAAAACAATAGAGAATAGAAGAAAAGGAAGAGATTAGAAGAAAGGCTCAAAGACAAATGAAGATTATGTGACTTTTGGGAAACTGGTGAAGATAGGAGGGAAAAGAAGAAAAATAAAAACATGAACAGAGTTATAAAAAACTAGAAACAATGTTCACACATATAAAAACAAGAACAAGCAACAAATAAAAAATAAAAGAAAAAAAAACAAAAAAAACGTGTGCTTTAGGGTATGTCTATGCTGCCATTGGAAGACACAGTAGGCAGAGTTCAGATCTGTATTCAATCTTTCAAATCTTAAGACAACTAAAGTACTACTGCTAAAGGTACAATTCCCAAGTTAATGTACTTTGCTGAGGACTTTTGAAATATGTCTACAATAGTTTCCTAGTCAATGCATTTCCTCTTTGTAGTTGGCTATAAATGAATTTTCATACAAGCACAATTTACAGACCAAATGCTATTGAATTTTTTTAAATTTATGGCTCTAGTTCTTTAGCTAACAATTTTTTATGCTAAAGCATAGAAATTGCAAGTAAGACTCTTACAGAGGTAGATAATTATTCATAGATGATTTTTCAGTTGTTGCAAAGCTCTAGAATTCTATTAGATATAAATATTGAGAATGAAAATAGGGTATAAGCTATTTTAAAACAGTGTTTATTTCAAACTGTCAAGCAAGTTCAATATTACTTCTTTTAATTTTATTATAATTAAATTATAGAAATCAATGAACTTTATATTCTCTCATCCCATAAGTCAAACCAAGTCCCTTTCTTATGTGGTAATTTATCAGAGCTTTTAAACCTTTGGCAGCATATTATAGAGGGAAAAAAATCCTATCTTTAATGAGATTTCATATGAAAAATTCTTAGAATTTTCTGTGCAACAACTTAATATTTAACTTACAAATTAGAGGTAATGGGTTTGATCAGATTCTATTAAATTATAAAAATACGATTATATCAAATCTCTATTTCTGAGTTCATGCTCTTTCCTTATCTAGAGAGGGAGTTCACATTTGATTCTTAATAGTCATGTTATGATAATATACATAACTGAAGCAGATTTTGTAAATTTCAGTTAATACATATTTTATCTTCTTTTTAAAATTTGATCTGACACTTTTTCCACTCAAGTTTTAGATAAGTAGAAAAACTTTAGTCGGGTTTTAGAAGACAGCTGATACTTTTAAAAAGCATTTGAATTAAGGTACATTTTGTTGTATGTCCTTTTCTGTCATTTATAGTAGGATGATGGATGATGGTAAAAAAAGAATGAATTTGTTGATTCAGTGGTGTTGGAAAATTTAATCAGCTTTATTCCTCATATTATGACGTTATTATCTTGCCAAAGTGTTTCACAGTAGAAGCAATACACAATTTTAAGCCTCAAATTTTAGTTCACCAAGTGATAAAACATTATGAATCCATTCTTATCACTAGCATAATGGTAAATATTAGAAATAAAAAATTTAATCTCATTAATTTTAGAGATCATGATGTATAATATAAAGATGTTACTTTAATCAAACTTAATTCAGATGATGTGAAAACATTTTTCAGTTCTGCTTCATAAAGATTATAGAGATTAAAATGCCAGATGAAGTTCATTTCTTTATTTATATGATTTTTATTTTATTAAATTACCATTTTTGAAAGTGGTGGAGAACAGAAACTAACATTTAAAGAGTTCCTGGTAATTTTTAGAAGACCTTTTTCTAAAAATCATTCTAATGATAACAAACAAGGTGCAATTGTTCTCTCCATTTTTATAGTTAAGAATTTTTAGCTTCATTGATTTATTAGTACCAAGAATATTAGTAAGTTATCTAGCAGGATTGAACTTTTTTCAGACTCTGCATATTATACAGTATGTATTTTTTGCACAAATATTTTATATCCTTAAAGCTAAAGGATATAAATAGAAATAAGGTTATGATCATAAGTTCAAGATCAATGAATACCTCAATATTCCAAGAAAAATGGCAGTTAGGACACTATTAAATCAGCATGGATTGCTGTTGTAGAGGCAAAGTGGAACTGATGATGAACCAGTAGGAATACTATAGAGAAGTAAGCAAAGAGCAAAGAAGGAAAATGATATAGGAAACCCACTTATCAACAATTCCTTTAATAACTTTGAAACCCACTAGCACAGGGTTTATCCCCTGAGGCTTTCCCTTGTAGTTCCGATCATATATTACTATTTTCCTGGAACATATGATAAGTTAATTTTCACTCAGCGGTTTCTTATATCTTTCAACTGAAGTAAGGAAATTGTATGCTATTTTTAATGCATGGAGAACAAAAGTTTTCTCCTTGACTGTGTAATGCATTTTAATATGCTGTGTAACGACGATTTCTGTCTACTCTTGTTTCATAGACAATTTGCCATCTCCCGTCAGTGATTCGCATGGCATTTCAACCTTTCATGTATCTACCTTAATTACACTACAAATCAATTCTTTTATCAGATATTTAGTGATACTTAGTCTTTTCCCTGAGTAGAAACACATTTTATTATTTTCTCTTATGTATATATCAGTTCTCTACTTTTTTGACACCAAGCACTTGAAATATATGAGTAATTGAACTGTATGTGTCTAAAACTGGAGGATCAAGATGGTTTAATATTTTTAACTTTAATATCAATTTCAATAATTGGCAATTACATTTGATATCAGATATTTAGGATTAAAGTTTCTTCAAATATATATATTAGCTAAACATGGACAATTTTTGCATACGGTACCCTCTCAGAACTATATGTATTTTCGTATTTACCAAATATATATTGACCAATCACAATGTGTCTAAGGCTAGTTTGCTATTCAGAATACGATTATAATCTTAAAGCTAATTTTGTAGAATGGATATGTGTTAATGCATTTGTGCAGCTTTTAAAGAATTCCATGGACTGCAAAACTGACAGTTAATGGAACTTTGTTGTCTTAGAATTCTGGGATGGCTATGATGACAGCATCAGGAGGTTTGCAATTCTAGGTCACTGCATGCTTTGTCCTCACTTGGAAGATGGGACCAAACTTGCCTTTTTATAAGGGTATTGATTCTGCCCATAAGAATTTTTGTCTAAATATCTCTTAAACATTTCAGCTGTTAGTACTGTTACAAAGGCAATTAAATTGCAACAGGAGTTTTAGGAGGAACAAAATATATGCTGTGTTGAGATATTAATGAGAATCTATTTAAATAAATATAACAGTGATTAACTGTACAAAGGAGTGTGGGTATATGGAAAAATATAAAATAGAGATATTTCTGTTTGAGAGGGGAAAAAAGGTTTCCCTAAGAAACTGATGCTACTTGAGATTTGACACAAAGACAGGAATTTACTATAGATAGGATGTACTATGGCAGAACTGAGCATGGAAAGTGGACACTAGACATGGAAAGTGGAACTGAGCATGGAAAGTGGAGATTGTATGGAAAGTGGACACTGCAAAAATGCTAGAAAGAGACAGACAATGTTCTAGGAGAAGGGAGAGTTGCATGTTAGGAATTTTTTTATAAGCCTAGTGTAATAATTGGTCAGGTAAGATGGCTACAGTCTGGAATTATGTGTGCATGGGACATTGCTCAGAGGACATTGCTCAGACAAAAGGAGAGTGGTAAGAAGAAAAGACCATTTCTCACTTGGAGCTGAGAAATTGCTTTTTCACACTCAGATTCAGTCTCTTTTTAGGAAGTTAGATTTAAGATTGACCAATTGGTTCTAAAATTTGTATAAAATATAAAGGAGCTAAAATAACCAAAATAACTTTAAAAATTAACAAACTATGAGAATTGGAGTGTTAATGCTATCTTCTGAAGACAATGTAAAGTTACATTAACCATGACAGTGCATCTTTAGAATCTAGAGAGGAACATGTCAATTTATTTTATGTCAAATAAACGTATTTAGATTAAGAAAAAAACAGTTCATTATTTGAGCCATAACACAATAGGCAATGCATGAATATATTTATGTTCTCAAAAATTCAAATTTTGGCCCAGCTATTTAAGACACACCTAATTTTTCTGAGCCCTTTCTATCCATATGTGATAGACAATAACACCTTCTCTGCAGAGTAGTTGCTAGAACCCAAGAGTGTACCTTTGCTGAATATCAGATACTGTCTGGCACATATTAGGAACTCAAAAATGTAGGCTTTCTCAATTTCTTTGTCAGTGTTGAAGTACAGAGTCTAAATTTATTTCATATTTGTAGTCACTATAATGTTACTTTCTAGAAGTTCAATATATGTCAGCTTAATTAAATATTTAATGAAAATCAAGATCTGGAATAAATCCAAAATTATATTAAGACAGATTAAGAGGTAATGATGACAAAACAAGTTAAATATTTTAGACAAAGATCATTGGCAAAAGCTACTTTTATTCTGATAAGTTGTTTAATTAGAAGAGTTAAAACACAATTTTCATTAAACAGGCTTTCATTGAAAAGTGACATTTATTATTTTTAAGTACAAAGACTAACATAAAAGGAATAAATGTGAGAAATGAAAATTATGTCACTGGGATTGAAAGATTTAAACTTTATGTCCTAAATTATAGCAGTGTTAAATACACATAAACTTTATAAACTAGTGCAGAAACTTTAAACATACAGAAACAAATCATCCTGTATTGATACTCATAAGTGAATTAATGCCATTGCTCTGTGTGTGTGTGTGTGTGTGTGTGTGTGTGTGTAAGGACAAAAAATAAGAGAAAAGATTTTTAATTTTATTTTTATGCATTTTGGTAATGATAGTGAGTCAATTTAACATCAGATTTAAAACTGACTTTTGACACAGTAATTGTTTATGTTTATAGAGATTATAACAGAAACTATGTCTTCAAGATTAAAAAAATGTAATAGAGTAAGATGAAATCTACTGCCCAAATGACAATTATAATATTCCTGAAATCGAACCATTAATTTGTAATCATGAATGTGTGGTTTTGACCATTACAGTGGAAAAACACCAAGAAAATACACAGCTTTAAAAAATTCTGAATTGAATAATGTACCAGAGAAAAAGAAATAGTCCTTTACTTTTGTTATAGTAACATTGAAGCAAATATACATAAAGCATTTTACTTTTTTTAACAGAGGTTGTATATTGTTTATGTGGGTATAAATAAAACTGAAAACTTTTATGCCATTCTCTATGCAAAAGATGAAATAAAAGCAGTTTTGTGTTTTTTAAAGAAAATAACATTAAATTATTGATGCATTTTGATATAAGGGGTGTGTTATGTTTGTCTCTAGTCCCCAAATCCTGTACAATGACATTTTTATTTTAAAGACAATGGCAAATATGCAATTAAACTAATGTGTATATGATATTTTTGGATAGTGGGAAATTTATGTATGCTAGTGACAAATACATGTTGATGTCAATTTCAAAGACTATCCACCAAACCTTATAATAACAACCATACCTGTTATTTTTGGAAATTCTTAGATGTTGATATGGACATGAATTTAGATATAAATATAGATGCAGATAACAGATTTTTTCACTAACTGATAAATAATCAGTTATGCTTTTGAAATTTTAGTACAGAGATTGAAGTTTTGCTACCAGTGACAAGGTTAGGGTGTAGAGTAACTGAAAGCAGTAACAATAATAAGGTGCATCACAGCATCAGTTGAACAATAGTTATCTTTTCATCTTAGTCTTTAATGACTTACAATGGAAAATCTTTACATAATACTTTTGGATAATTGTAGTATAATAATTTACCTGGTGTAGAAAGTAAACATTTGTCCTCTTTTCTGATGCTTTTCTTAGAAACTGAGATTGCATTTAGCCTGAAATTTTCCTGGCAGCTAATATTTACTATCAGGGACCTGGCCAGATTCCCCATCTTCCAAATGAGTGTATGGTGAAGGCTTAAAGAAATGAGATAAGTGGTATGATTTTAGAGCTTCACAGGGATCAAAACCCACTAACAGAGTTTGGGATACTGGGGGCTAAGACAAAGAGCTTTTCTGGGCAGCCCATATTTATTAGGTAGTCAGACAAAGAGGGGGGATACTGAGGAAAGCATGGGAAATGAGCAGGACCTTGGGAGTCACTTCAAAGACTTCTCCAAGTAGTAAATTATTCTAATTTTTTGTCTTATCACCATGATGATATTTATGATAGGAATGAGACAGCAGGAGTGAGATGCCTGCACCTGTAGTCACTATCTCGTTAACTGGAGTTGGAGCCAAGGTGTCCTCAGCTGTGGCCTTATCTTGCTCTTTGAGTTATCTCTAGCCTCACAGGCCACTCCAGGCCTCGGCCAGGACCAGTGTTTCACAAAGGTTCACTTATTATGAATCAGCTCCTATCTCCACGCAAACACCCAAACCCTAGGACAGATTCACAGATAAATACAGGAAGCCAGTTAATTAATTTTACATCTTTCTCAGAGCCACTTCATAGTAGTCTCTAACATTTCACAAGTTAATGAACCTGAACTAGAAATCATTATTAAATCTATGACAGGAAAATGATGACAATATTTTTGCAGAATTATTTAGTGTGAATTCTTCAGAAGGGAAAAAACAAAGGGAATTTTTCTGATAAGTACAGCCATAAGGTATGTGGATTTTTTCATGAATGTCTTCTCTTAATTTACATATTACATTGTTAATGTATTATATTTTCTGAATATTTCATCTACTTAGAGGAATTTGCATTTTAAAAGAAAGATCAGGATGCATTAGCCACAAATGGTCAGCCTTTAGTTTTTTAGACAGTATTCAGGGAAATGTGGCCAGTTTTAAGAAATGACAACCACATTTACCATGTATGAAAGACCATCTCAGTACACAGAACTGGCTATTTATTGATCTATTGGGATATTATTCAAATGGATGATACAAATCTTAAAAATTATGAAAATTTAGAATTTTATATATTCATCAGAAATAATGACAAAGATAATCAGAGAATAAAGACACAAGAAGAGATGTTTTAAAGTAGAATTCTGATGGGAAACATTGATTTAAAAATATGCATGCAAAGGTGGGTTGCTATTAAATATTTTACACTAACAGAAAGCAATTAACATATTTTTAGAAGAGAATTAATGGTTGAACTTTGTCAATAAGGAAAACATCTACTGTACAGCATTCTCTTATCTTATTCCCTTTATTTCTGTTTCCCTAGAAATGATGGGAATACTTTTGATTTATCACATTTTTAATTGGTCTCCTTGGTGACATGCTCCATATGTTCATTATTCATTTAGTGAAACCTGTTTGAATTCACTATGATATTTGCATACTAATTTTTCTACTTTCCTAATCTTTAAATACGCATCATTTCATTTTCAATCACATAGCTAGTCAGAAGATCTTTATATTCTTTTCAGAAATCCTTGTCCTTATTTCTCACACTTTACAAAAAATAATTCACAAAAATTTTCCCCAAAATAAATAAGTTCAAGATTAACATTTTTAGAAAAATCAGTATATCTTTTGGTTGCTATAGTGTATTTAAGGTCTTGGAAGGAAGGTGTTTTTTAGATAAAATGTCTGAAGGATCTTAAATGCATAGACTACAAAATAAGTATGTAAAACTTCATATCAGTCTTGTTACAAAATCAATCAACTTAATCTTTTTTTATATTTTAATATTTTTAAGTAAAATAGATCTTTGGCAAAATTCCTGTTTCACAGCAGTTCTAATTTTTGGTATTTTTATTAGTTCTACAATACAAAGGACTCTGAGAAAATGTTTTGTTATGTATGACTGAAACTTAGAATCAATCAGCTTAAAGAGTCTAAAAATAAACAAAGAAACAATATTGATGCCACTGTCATATTTCAGATAAATTTTTAAACTTCTGTCACTTAAAACTAAGGATAGGCTTAGTGGCTTTACAATAGGAATACTTTGGTTGAAAGTTACACATTATTACATGGACAGAGTCAGCCAAAAATGTATTCACACTTCAGGAGCTTGACATACTAATAAATATTTGGAAGATAATAGCCTACATTTTGAGCACCACGTATATTGCAGAGTCTAAAAGCAACTTGTATTAATCTAATGCCTCAAGAAATTTAATATTAATATATACTTTCTGATCAAGTTACAAATTGGAGATCTTTTAGAGCTTTTAGAAACCTCTGTAAAACTCAAATATTAAAAATATTCTATTAGCAATATTCAAAGAATATTACACAGGCATTGTCACAATATTAAAGAGACATGTTATACTTTTTGAAGTCAAACATAGGCAAAATTTGATTTGATTTGCTGCATGGGTGTTTTTCAATTATTACACTGCACTCCATTAATATTTTGTAATTAATACATGTCAATAACATTAAATAAATTTTTAAAAATATGCCTTAAGCAAGGCAAAGGCAATAACTTCGCATACTTATTTAAAGAGAAGCAAATACATTAATAATTACAGAATAGGGCATAAACTATGAACTATTATACAAGATAGAGGAAAAAAAAAACTATGGAGAAGAGATTGTATAGGACCCAGAGTATAGAAGGACAGAGCAGAATTATCACTTTAGCCATTGAGACTCAGAACTTCATAACTTCTTCATGAAGAGATTAGTAATGCAATCATGTCTTCAGATTCTCATTCAGAGCTTAGTTATTATGAAAGCAGTTTATCATATTTATCAACTTTCAAATTATTAGGTTCTCTTTCTTGTTTGTGTGCGCAGCGGGTTCCAGCAGGCCTTGGTGACTTGTAAGGAGCTGATTGGAACCCTCTGTACAGACAAACAGGAAGAGGATTTGCAGTTAGGGCTGAGGAAGAAGCAGGAAGTGGTAGGCATTTCCGTTTTAAGCTTTTGCCATGTTAGATCACTGCCATGATTGTTAAACCACCACCATGACAGTATAGTAATTTATTCTAGGGCAAAAACTCTTTCACAAATAAAATAACATCAATATATATTTTTATTTGTATTTTGAACTGTGACTCATACACAGTTTCTGGCTAAGCTTCAGACTGCAAAATCTAGAGCAAGGAAGTAGGATCTTCTCAAGTTCCAGATGAGGTCAGGTACATTAGTTCTCATCTAGTTTACAATCTATAGGAAACTTGAGTAAATACCAGGAACATTTTCTAATGTTAAACCTTTCCAGCAATAAAATAACTCCTTAATAAATCAGAGAATTCCTGACTGCTAGAATTGTTCAGGCAAAAACTGTTCATCTTGTTTTCTGGGATATTATATGAGATCTTTTTTGTATTATGAGAAATAATTCTTTCCCACTCCAAGAGTCAAAGTTTCTAACATCTAAATTTTTTCTGCATAGATTGATTGATTATTATGTGGTAATATCATTGCTATTCCTTTCCTTAATGATTTTCATTTGTTCTTTAATCTGGATACACATGGAGTGAGGAAAGGAGAGATGACATACATTTTGGTTTTAAAAATGGTCTTTCTATAAAAAGAGAAAATTATCAGAGTGATTTTTCTTTTATGAACTAATCAAAATTCTTTGATAATGAAGATATACAGAAAATGATTAACATTGCAGGATAGACCAAGACATTGTAATCAATTTGTGAAACAGAATATATACTGCGAGTTACAAAGGAAGGCAAAAGGACACAAAAAGCTTCCTATAATTGAGGACTGAGATTATTCGTGAGATCTATAGGATTAGATTGAAGTGATAGTATATTTTAGGTAAAAAAAGTGACTAAATTATAATTTGTAGAGGATCAGTAACATATGATTCCAATGGATTATTTTGCAAAAAGTTAATTTTTTTCTTGGTAGTGTTTCTTTGATAGACTTTTTGATATGAAAATATTTTGTTTGCACACTTCTGATTAAGTTTACTCCTACTCGCTAAATTCGGAGATACAGTTTAGAATAATAGTGTATATACTAATTTAGTTTATCACTGCATATCTTTTTTGATTTAATATATGATTATTTATTAATTCATTAAAAGAAAGTAATTTTCCTTTGTTCTGAACTTATTATAGCCAATAAACTGATCCACTTTAATGTCAAAGTGTTTACTAAAAGAGAAAGTGTGCCAAAAATACATAACTTTTTTTTTTTACAAATTACCCTTATTCAGTTAGAAAAAAAAGACCTTGTTAAAATTTGATATGCAAGAGTAAAATAAATCAACATTAAGAGTTATTTTTTGACACATTTAATTCTTATATAAATTGTTACAGAAATACTTCAGTGTAAATGTAGCATAACAAGTTCACAGTGTGAAACTCTAAAATATAAATGATTAAGCTATTTAAAATTTGGATAAGAATTCAAGTCCAAAATAATAAAGACTCCAGAGGATTTCCTAAAATGTTCTAAAACAAAACTTAGGTCATAAATACAGACTTTTTCACTGCATTAAAAATATAAAGATCATAATGAATGATTTTGAATATAAGCATAAGAAAAGAAATATCCAGAATATTTTTACTGAATTTTGTTAAAATGATTAAGTAGAATATAATTATTCAATGGTCTGGTAAATTAATATACTGTATTGAGTCAAATTCAGCCAAATCTTACAACATAACAAAATAACAGGTATGAAATGCCATTATTGATTGAGTATAAATGTTGCCATCTTGGTTCAACCTTTATCAATCATCGACAAAAACTTCAAAATCATATATCATGTTTGAAAAATACTTCTTTCCTAAAGCTTATTGTTTGTATTCCTTCACGTATATTAAAATATATCATATTTATAAAAATTTTTTCCTTTATGGTGGCCTTGTAGTAAAATACAAAGATTGTAATACTTTATTGATATTAGCATGTAGCAAAGATACTGAAAATATAAAAATTACATAATTATATATTTATACTTTTCATTAAAACATCATCTTGTAAAAAATATATAGATAAGTAAATGATAAAAATTTAGTGTATTATTTAAATATTTATTGGCTATTTACTATTGTTATTTATTGGCTAAAGGGTAGAGACATGGCAGAAATCCAGATAGACCTCAGAGACTTTTAGAATAAATCAGGACATTTGTTGTTGAATGAGGTAGGCATACGGTCAGTAGAATTACCTGAATTTCAGTAAATGTGTCCAAATTCTGTCTATATATTTTACTGACACACAATGAAAGCACATATCACATAATCCATTCATTCAAGATAATATGATCACACAATTTTAAATTATGTTTTCTAACAAATGCAAGTAGCAAATTGAATTAAGTGAAACATGCTGTTTTTCCACACAATTATTATCTTTACAGATCTAAAGGAGAAACATCTGTTGAACAAGTGAGTTATAAGTCTGACTGCTGACTGAGAACAGCAGGGAGCTTTCAGTTAATCATCTGTACCCCTATAAAGACCCCCTGCTCACCGATGTGAATTACTAATGATGGTTTCCTGAAGGATAAGCCACCATGCAGTCCCCATGTAAAAAGGAGTAAAAATCACAGCAGGAGGAAAGGGCATTGACAGTTTAACAAAAAAAGAGAGGCTCTTAACCATTCTATTGGTAGCTTAGAGGTCTGCATCAGAACCTCTTTGCAAAATGTAAACTAAAACTTGCAGTAAACGAAGGTATTAGCTTTAAATATAGTAAATAACTTAGTAAATTTATGGTATTTTAACAAGGTGCTAATTTGAGTAAACAACGTGTTGAATAAACCTTCTGTTTAATTTGTAAACACATAGCAGAGAGAGAAACTCAGTGAATGATCTAATCTAGCACAGAAGGAAGTCAATGAAACAGAGCATGTTATTTTTCTATTGTAGTGATTATCTGTTTACTATATATTCAGGTTTCATCTTCTAAATATTAGTGGTGATGATTATTATTTATGGATTATGAACATTAAATACAAAAATGAAACTGAAAGGAAATATAACTACACCCTTCTTTAGTTTGAGAATTTGATACAGTATTTTTCAGTACTGAGAATTTTCTCTTTTCTTCTCTCTTCTCCCTTTCTCTTACTTTTCCTTTTAGTTTTTAATTTTCTAGAGAAAATTTCTATATCCTCTTCAAACAAATAAAAGGTCAGTTTCCTTTAGCCTGTTATTTTATATATGATATCAACAGTTCTCTCAATTTTCTCCATCATTTCAGTTTACAAGTATGAAAGAGCATTTGTGAATTTTCATTTATAGACTTTTTGTGTGTGGGAAAAGATAAGTCTCAAATTAACCTGACCTCTTGTAACTCTAGGGACTGCACATGATTGTTTGTTCTAGAGGAAGCTTGCTAAAGCATAGTGGGAAAAAAAAAAAAAAACGAAAGCAGGACCTTAGTTCCAGTGGAATGGTGCTGGGACAGTAGATCTGCTCTTTATCCTCCCACTTCCTGTTTTGGCTTTCTGTAAAGAGAAGACTCTAATAAAGAGCCAGACTCTAATAAAATGTCCTGGAGACTGTGGGCCTTTGATTCCGTAATTTTGTCTTTCTCTTGTTTTCTTTTTATCTTCTGCACCTTATTTTCAAGATGTGTCACCTCATAGAAGCCAACATTTGGCACCTGACCAGGGACCTGAAAACAAAGATAGTCATTGAGACATCAGGAAAAGGATTTCAGTGCTAATTAGACCAGAGAAGAGTCAGAAGCGTAAATAAACTGTGTCTCTGGGATTTTGGCATTGGAATTACAATAGGAAATTTCCAATTTCAACAAAAAAGAATACATTCAGGTTCTTAAAACTTTGTTGAAGAGTTTAGGGGCTAAAGTGAACCACAGTCTTTCACTGAATTGTTCATCTCAATAAGGAAATATTGCTAATGGTTTGAACCCAAGGGAAATAATATTTTAAATTTAAATCAAAGGATATTGGATATGAAAGCTATGAAATGAACTTATCAACAAGGGAATTCTATTCCTTTACATGTTTGGTCTTTATGTAATTTAATAACTTTGTCATTAGAACCCAGTGCAATTTGAATCAGAACAGGAGATTTTGGCAGATGGCAGAAATGTTAAGGGCAAAGACGATTTCCTATTTTGATTTCGACAACACTTACCTGAGGAGACTTTACTGCTTCAGAGTCAAGGACCAATTACAGAGAATGAAGGGAGGTGTGGAACTTTTGGAAATCTTTCTACTACACTGAAAGCTTTCTTACCACAACCTATTGATAAACAAGTAAAATATGACCTTTCTCCTTCACTGCCTCTTGTGTCCCAGGCCTATCCTGTGGCACTGTCAGCCCCAATATATGATTCATCTAACCCCTTTCTAGATACACCTCACATGACAATTAAAACACCATTGCAAATAATCACAATTACGAAGCTTTTTGTGCAAGCAAACAAGAGGGTGATTTACATGTTTTTCAAACTTTTGCTATGTATCCAGTCACTATCATCCAAATGCTAGGATATCAGTAAAATCTCCAAGGTTACATTGGATATGACCATAATCCACTACCTTTTAAAACTATTAAAGAACTAAAATAGGTTTGTGCATCTTATGGAGTGAACTCTCCTTCCACTTTTAGGTTGATTTCTGGATTGGGTGAATCTGAACATTTAATCCTTTGAGATTGGGACATGATTGGGTACATGGCCCTTAGATCCATTGAATTTCTTCAATTTAAAGCTTGATAGGGAAATGAAGTAGAATTGACTGCCTGATGCAATGAGCTTGCTAACCCTCCAGTCCCTGTTTCTGCTGACCAACACTCTGGTTCTGGGGACAGGTTTGAAATAAATCAACAGCTACAATATGATGTTGTTAGTCTTCAGACAAGGAGATGTCATTTAAAGGCATGGGAAAAGATTGCTCTCTCTGAACAAATGGTTCCATCAGTGATCAAAATGAGTGGTCTAATGAACCTTATATAGAATTTATAGCTAGATTAATAGAAGTGCCTCACAAAATGGTGTCTCAAGCAGATTTGAAGAACCTACTTGTGCAAATATTATTCAGAATGCAAAAAAGTATTATGACCATTAAAATCTCAAGGTACCACTTTAGATGAGTATATAAAAGCCTGTGAGGATATAGGATCAGAAACTTTTTAGGTTGGATTACTTGCAGCCACATTATAAGGAACCAGCCCATTTGCTCCAAGGACTACTAAATGATTTGGATATGGAAAGATCAACCATATGGAAAAAGAATGTAGAGCAGGAAAATTGAGAACAGAGAGCCAACCTGAGGAAGATCTGACATTTTGGACAACCAAAATGCCCAAAAGTCTTTCAAAGACTGCCCAGGATTTCATATAGTCAGTGACCTCCTTGCCCCCACCAGCAGTAGTGCAGCCTGAGACATTCTTTTTAAAGAAAATATCATGTTATTTCCAACTTTAGGAGTTCAAAAGATTAAAACAGGAATTTATGAACTATTTTCACAAGGGACTGTATGCCTGTTAATGGGAAGAAGTAGCTAAACTTCTAAAGGAATCATAGCTCAAATAGGAATAATTTATTCTGGTTATAAGAACAAAATTCAGGTAGCAGTACAAACATTGCAACCATAATAAATAGAAGCTAGAGTTTGTGTAGCTCAGCTATTGCTCCTTCCTTACATTAAGGGCTATGCTTCTCCAGTGAAGAAAGGAGGGAAGGAGGTTTTGAGAACACAGAAAAAAAGACTTTTTGGAAAGCATATATAGGAGACAAAAGACCTGAACTACAATTTAATATAGAAGATAAAGTATTTGTTGGGTAGGTAGATATGGGAGCTGATGTATCCATAATATCCTGGCAATATCGGCCTAAGCATTTACCTACGACATAAATACCTTAGTCTTCTCAGGGATAGAGACAATGATGGACATTCATTGGAGTGTGCAAATTCTCCAAATTGCTGGTCCTGAAGAAACAGCCACTATGAAGCCTCATATAGCTGATATTGCAGTTAATTTGTGGGGTTGGTATCTGTTAATTCAATGGGGAGCCTATGTAAACATCCCACATACATTATCTCAAGCAAAAAATATAATGTCTTGTATCCATTATAATCCATGCACTGATAATGATATACAGGCCCCGGGAATCTTGACAGAAAGGCAAGGTTTAGGGTATTCGAGTTTAGAATAGAAGCCACTGTGGGAAAGAGATTCAATTTATCCTTAAAATGGCTTGCAAGTAAGCCAATGTTGGAAGTGGCCTCTTCCAAAAGAAAAATTAGAAGTCCTAACATCTTCAGTATGGGAACAATTGTCAGAAGGGCATGTTGAAGAATTTATTAGCTCCTGGAATTCCCTTGTATTTGTTATTAGAAAAAAAATCAGGTAAATGGAGAATACTTACAGACCTTTAAAAAATGAATGCTGTTATTCAACATATAGGTGCATTAGAGCTTGGACTACCCTTCCCTGTCATGATCCCAAAGAACTGGAAGCTAATTGTTGTAGATTTTAAGGATTATTTTTGAGTAGTCCATGACAACTGACACATAGAGAAAAATTGGCATTCACTGTACCTAATACTTTTGTTATTACTTTTAATAACCAGGAGCCAGAAAAACAATATGCTTGGAAAGAACTACTCCAATGAAAGTTAAATAGTCCAATCTTTTGTCAATAATATGTTAATCAACCCTTAGATTTAGTAAGAACAAGATTCTCTAATTATTTAATTATTCACTATATGGATGACATTCTCTTCTCAGCCAGTACAGAAGAATATTTACAAAACATTTTAAAGCAGCAAAACAATTATTGATGGACTTTGAGTTACAAATATCCACAGAAAAAAATACAAACTGAGTATCCTACTACTTATTTAGGTAATATGTTTCAAAATCAATACATTATTCCTTAGAAAGTCAATATTCATCAGGATCGACTTCGCAAGCAATGATTTTCAAAAGGTTTTCAGGGATAATTAATTTGTTGTGTCCTCTTTTAGGCATTTCTTCCTATGCTTTACAACATCTTTTCAATACTCTTAAAGGGAATACAGCATTAGATAGCCCTTACATTGGAAGGGGAAAAAAGAATTAGATTGGGTAGAACAACAAATATGCCAAGTTCAACTATCCCATATAGTTTATTCAAACCAGTTACCCTCTTAATTTCTCCACCATACCACTCTTTGATGGCCATATTATAGCAAGAAGAAGCTGTTTTAAAATGACTTTTTCTTCGACACAAGGAACAAAAGCAGCTCACTACATACATACATACATACATACATAAAATAGGTTTAGGTGTGTATAACACATGATCTCATTTATGACAGTTATTGGGAAAAGGTCCTGAGTATATGGGTTTTTTTTTTGACAAATCAGTAGACAGATCACGCATTCCAACTGAATAAATAGTGGCAAATTGGGCTTCATGATTATATTAGAAAGATAGACAATCATTTTCTTAATTCTAAACTTTTCTATAGTTTCTTAAACAGCACGATTGGATTTTTCCTAAAATTTTACCAGTACCTGCAGCAAATACATATTATACTGATAGTAATAGCAATGGAAAACCTGGATATGTGGAAAGGGTATCAAAAGTGTGGCAAACTCCTTTTCATTCCTTACAAAGAGCAGAACTTTATGCAGTTACCAACTCTCACCAGATGTTTCAGGATCCATCAATATTGTTACAGACTCCCAACATGTATGGTTCACAGTTAATCACACAGAAACAGCCACTTTGTCTAATGATAATCCTACTAATTATCAACTATTCTACCAACTGCAAACTCATATTAGTAACAGAGATTTTCCTATCTTTGTAACTCATATTTGTTCTCATTCACATCTTCCTGGCAACATGGTGAAGTACAATAATGAAGTTGATAAACTTGTCGCTGTTTCTTCACAAAGTTCTTTGGCCACTCAGTTTCATGCTCATTTTAACACCAAAAGTTTACATCAAAATTTCTTCAACTTTCTAGTCAGCAAGCTGGTTAAATTACTGTATCTTGTCTTACTTGCAGAATGCTTGCTAATCCAACTTTTCAGCCTGGTACTAATCCTACAGGATTACAGAGTAATGAATTGTGGCAAATGGATGTAGCACATATTCCTGCCTTTGGGAAACATAGTTTTGTACACATGATTATTGACACTTATTCTGGCTTTATATGGGCTCTGCACAGTCTGGAGAAAAATTTATACATGTTAAATATCATTTGTTAGAATGTTTTGCTAGTCTAGGTAAAGCTAAAATGATTAAAACTAACTATAGACCTACTTATGAAACTCATTCCTTGGACCAATTCTGTGCCTTGTGGATGTTAATCAATGTACTGGTATATCACACAATCCTAAAAGACAAAGTGTGGTTGAAAGAGCATGTGTAGCTCTTAGCGCTATGTTAGCAAAAGAAAACAAGGGAGATAGGAGTATGAGCTTCTCACATCAATTACTACATAAAGCCCTATTCACTTTAAATTTTCTGAGTATGAGTAAAGACTTATCTACTACAGTATTGGAAAAGTTTTGGGCCACTATGATACAAGTCCCACCAGAAACAGTACAGAAGCCAATTTTTTTGGAAAGACATTCATACTGGACTATGGAAAAGAGATATTGTTCAAGCTGGGCCAAGGGTTTGTGTTATTACAGACTCTAAAAAGCAGTGTAGTTACCTGCCAGGATAGTCAAACCTCAAAATGAGTCACAAAAGGATCATATTTGATCTGGATCCTGCAGTGGAAGAAATGAGAGTGATGTTGCTGCAACATTACTTCCTGATACTGACCGGGAACACTCAAAAAGCATAACTGCTGACATGTGGCCACTGACGAAATTGACACAGGATGCTGAAAAACTACTGAATCCCACTGGATAAGCATTTTTAATATATGTCTATCCATGTTAGCTATGCTAGCCACCATGGAAAGCGTAAGGTCTTCAGAAAATTTAACACACCATTATTATACTTACGTTCCAAATCTTCTACTAATTAATAATTATGGAATGGATGGATGTTCCTGTACCAATGTATTAGTAAATCTAGATAGCTTCCTAGGATGTATGACATACAGGGACCATTAATGGCAGGAGAGGAAGGAACAAAAATAGAAAATTATTCAGTAAGGACCATGGACCCACCTATTTATAGGGGCCATGGAGATCATTGTTTGAAGGTCAAACACCAAACTTGGTTATCTACTAATCATAACCATAGATTTCTGTTTTTATTTTGAGCTGGGACTTTTAAAGATTGATTTTTGTTAATTCTACTCCTCCAAAATTACCACCATACAGATAACAACAGAAATATTTGATTGGGTTTGTTGGGAGACATGTAGGTCCATTACTGAGTTTTAATACATTCTATGAATGTGTCATTGATTGGAACCCTTATGTTTCTGCTTGAGCTGAACATTCTATCAAGGATATGGGATAGAGAGAACAATACTTATAGTACACAAGCAAGTGAATCTATTGTGTGGCATGGTGGAGGTGTGTCAGCATCTCAACCTAAAATAGAGTATGGTCTTCCTCAATCATCTTTGTGGAAGTTAATATCAGCCTTGCAACTTTTACATGCTTGGAAGAAATCTTACACTAAAAATGGGAATGATACTCAGCTCTCTTTTACTATTAATTCAACTCATTATACACAAGCATGTGTTCATCTTCTTTATATTATCATGACTGGTGAAGCAAATTGGAATGTTTCCTAATGTTTGCTCATATATACTAATTGTAGTTTTATACCTGTTTAAATAATTCTATACTATTTAATCACTCAAAGGGCAGTATATATATATATATATATTTTTTTTTTTTTTAAACCAAGAACAAGGCTAAGGATCCCTGTTAACTTAGAAAGACCATGGCAGCAAACCCCAGCTTCTTACATATTGCAAGAATTTCTAGGTAAATTAATAAAATGCAGTAAGAAATTTGTAGGGATTCTGATTACCTTAGGATGTATACACATCGTGGTCACTGCAGCAGTAGCTGGTTTTCACTTCATCAGTCAGTGCACTCTACTCAATTTGTGCAAACATCACATGAACATTCTGATCATGGCAAACTCAACATTCTATAAATGAAAAATTGGCAACTTAAATAGCAGATTTTCAACAAGCAGTGGTATCATTGGGAGATCAATTAGTTTACAAAAATAGTTGCAGCTTAAATGTGATTGGTATAGCTCTTCTTTTGTATTACTCCTCATCATTATAGTATTGTACTTTTCCCATAGGAGAAAATGTCAAAAACATTTAATGAATCAAGGAAACTTATCTTTTGAGACTGGAAATCTACCAAAAGAAATATTTGATATTTGACAATGAAGTAGAATTACCACAAGGAACTGACTTGTTATAAGTGATGGGTGAAGGAATATAAGATTTGAGTGCTTTAAAGCAATTGTGTTTTTTCAAACATCTACAGTTGTTCTATATGGTATTATACTTATTCTTTGTTTACTCATTTTCATAGTCTGGTATGTTCATTCGAAAATCATCATGAAATAGACAAATTGCAGCCTTTGCATAAATATTTCTAAGGATGCTGATAAACAACATTGATTGAAATAATTTCATTTTTTAATTTGAAAACCAATCTTGAAGGACTAGCAAATGGGCATTTGGAAATTTGCTGATCTTGTATCCTTATACACAGCTCCAGCATTAATTTAAACTTCTATTACTTCTATTACCTCATGGGGTAATAGGTGTGACTTTTATTTTATTTTATTTTATTTCTTAGAATTTATTTCTACTTCATACAATACTGAATTTGTAGTCTCATTTTAACAGTCATAACAGATGATAGAAATTAAGGAAATTTTTACTTTTGATGTGCTACTCCAACCTACTTACAATTAAACAACAACAGCAACAAAAATGTAGTTTTAGGTGTGGCTCAAAGTAAAAGAAGGCTCTACAAAAGGTTTGGATTGTTATACAATCTACTGTGAAAGTTGGGCCATACTACCTATCATTTAGTGGTATTTACAGTATCAGTGGCAAACAGATACTAATTGGAGCCTTGAGTAGGTCAGTATAGATGGAACAAGACATAAATCACTAAGATTTTTAAGGAAAGCAACGTAGGTTTGAAGCTTTTAATTTACCTGGCCTTAAGTAGAGAATTAAAATATATATATAATCTGAACTACCCAGGTTGTAGGGACACATGAACTAGATGACTCATCAGTCATAAAATTGATCCTAAACAGCAGCACTCCCTTATCTAATTGAAGTGCTATATGTGGGATATAACTTTTACATATTCTGAAGGCATATGTAGGTTGCTTGAGGAAACATTCCAAGAACCCATAGTCTCTACTGTGGTAGCTTAACTTTTCTCTACCAGCCCTCATCTTTGGTCTCCGAGCAAGTTCTGTACAATAAAGTGAAATCAATAAAAAAGTAAATAAAACATACATTATCAAAGGTGTTGAACAATATTTGGCACTTCTCACAAGCAGAACTGCTGGTTTTCTTTTGTGTATCCTTGAAAGATAGTGGGTGAAGATCTTCCCAGTGAGAGGAATTTAAAAAGTGTCCCTGGATATATACTTTGCTTGGAGAAACAGCTAGAACTATAGGTCTACCTGGATTCATGTGATGTAGCCAATTATTTGGTAAGATGGCTAAGCATTTGGAAGGAAAGATGTTAAAGAATTGACAAGAAACATATGGAGAGATCTCTCCAAGTAAATGTACTTTGTGAAGACATTTGTATCCCAAGTGAAAGATAGCAAAAGGTTATTATGGAGGAAATGAATTAAATAATGAGATGAGTAGGAGGATGTCTTCTGTGACTCTTAGCTTCTTTCCCCAAGTCACTTGTGTAGTTGATCAGTGAAAGGAAATGGTCATAGTGACTACTGTGGCATGTGTCTAGATGTTCAGTATGAGATGCTGGAATCAAGAGTGCAATGCTGGGGTCAAAGGTCCAATGCAGGATTAAGGGTATGATACTGGGCTTAAGAGTCTGTGTTTACTAAATTAGTCCACTAATCTGTTTAGCATGGTTTTGGATTGGATAATGGATATCAGCCACATTCCCTCCCCAAATGTGGTTTGTACCACCAAAAAGTGGATTGCCTTCGAGAGATAAAAGGGAGAGGCAGTCTGCTGCTACCATTGCTTTCTGTCTGCTGCCTCCAGTCTTGATTGTCATGGACTGTTTACCCTCTGTGACGCCCCTCTTCCATGCCATCCTGCCTTGGAATCAGCTGACTATGGACTGAAATCTTAACAAACTGTGAGCTGAAAAATCTTTAGTCCTTTCATTTTAGGTGTTTAGCATTCTGTCTTAGCATCAAGAAAAGAAATGAAGATAGTGACTAGGATAATTTGGATGAGCTATATAATATAAACTTCCAGTCACCAAGAGTAACTGGCCCCAGACACTGCTGAGTGCTTATTTTGTAGCAGTGTTGCTAGCTATGTACTACAGAATCGCTTGATCCTTATACTGTTTTCCATGGCATAATTGTTGACCAAAGAACTTATTTCTTAACCAATGAAACATGGTAGAGAGGTCTGTGCTTATTAAATTACTAGTTTTACCATAGTTTTCTTTATAGAATAATTAAGGGAATGGTGAAATAGTCTTTTAAAGACTTATTCATGGTGAAATCCAGATGGCAAAACTTCCAGTACTAAGATGGTATTTTTAGAATTTTATCTTCTCAGCATTAATATATAGTAATAACTTTCTCATACTAAGAATTCATGTGCCTGAAAATTAAGCACAGGAAATGGGAGAGTCTCTTACCACTATTTCTTAAAACATCTACTACCAATGTTTTGTTTCTCGTATCAATAAATGTAAGCTGTGTAAGTCTACAGATTGTAATTCAAAGAGGGTAGTATTTCTTTTAGGGAACACTACAAATATATTGAATTTGACATTGAGAGTTTAATCTTGGAAATTAAAGGCAAAGAATGGGGTTTCTGTGTGGTTTTGAGTTTCTTCAATCAAGGTAAAATTGGTCTTTGCTGCTAAACTTCTGATAAATGCAAAGATATATGAAATGCAGAGAGTCTGCTAGCAAACATCTGAATATTCTCACTTTTTACAGTTAAAATTATTAAAAAATTATTATGAGCAATTATGTTTACTAATAGACCAAATCTTTCAGAAATAAAAATTTAGGTAACTCCACCAAGCAATAATGCCAAAGTGAGTGCTTGCTAAGAGTAATGGGATAGAAGACATTAGTTATATGTAGAAGCTATGATAGTATAACTAGTTGGAGAAGCAAGGATTTTACAGTTATGAGCATTTCTTTTTTATGTTGATATGAAAATGATTATGTATGTGTGATACCACATATAGAATATTTGCTTTTGGTTTTTCTCCCCTTACATTCTCTAATCTTGTGCAATGTTTTATGATATAGTAGTTCACTTTGTATCTCGGCATTTAAAATATATGTTAGGACAAGAATGAATACTTCCCAAAGACAAATAGAATTGTGTATACCTAGTATATCTATATCTATATCTATATCTATACCTATACCTATACCTGTGAAATCACCTCAGCAATTCTGCTTATTTTTTTGAATCTGTGCTAAAATATTTTTGTTGTTATCTGGAAAACAGTAATATATTCTTTCTTTGTCATGTAGTAGAAAGAAACATGACATTACCAATTTATTCTTAGTAGTCCTGGTGACCTAGAATTAAATTATGTCCTCTTCTCTAAAACAGTGTCATAATACTCTAGCTACTGCTTATTTTTCTCTGCCAGCAATAAATAATAGAAATATAAAATATGAAAAACTTAAGAGTTAAAAGAAAAACAAATGGCCTTGAAAATATATAACATATCAACGTGAAATTTTAGATTGTGAAAAATTCAGTTATAATTAGAATTCAACCACATTTCTCTCTAAAATAATAATGTTTTCCCACCACTGAGAGGTGCTGTCATACTTGGAATGACAATACTTGCAAAATACTACAGTTCTAAAAGCTTCTGTAAATATTTTTCTGTTTTAAACATGGGAAATTTTTGTTTGAAAAAATTACATGCAACAACATGAAAATAAATAATTCTGTAATCATCAAAAACAATCATTTCCATGTGACAAAGTCATCTGTCTTCTAATCATTATGTTAAAGAAATACTAATCTCTATTATATTGTTTTAAATGTATTAATTTTTAAAAATATTTTAGATAGGCACTACTAGTAAGATTTGGCACTACCTTAGTATATTGTACATGCATAAAAAGTATACAATTATAGCTGTACTTTTAGTTTTCTTCCTAAACAGCACAAAATAATATGGTTTATTATAATTGTACTTGTTTATGTTAAATATTATCAGCTTTGTCAAGCTTTGGGTGAATTTTCCAGAAAGTCTGTTTCTGAGAAACATTCTTTTCTTGTATGGCTGAGTAGTTTGCATTGAAATATGTCATTTCAATCAAGCACTGGGCATTAAAGCTAACTGACTTTGAAGTTTGGGTCTGCTCCTTAACTTACTCTGCAACCAAGGCATGATAATGTCTCTGTGCTTTATTTCATCCCCTTTCTGCAACTGAGACAATTACAAAATATCTCCATTTATGATTTGATGTGCAGATGGCATGAACTAGTTTGGGTGAAAACCCTCAAATAGTGCCTGTCCTATGGGAAATTTTCAATGAATATTAGCCATAATATTCTTTTTTGCCTCCTAATATGCTATGGAAACATTGACCTAAATGTCAAGATTATAATTAACAGAAGAAAGATTTTGTCAATAAAAATAAGATAATGTATCTTTTAACTATAGACTTCTAGACAGAGATATTACTGCAATAAGAAAAGGCAGACCAATAGCTATGTATAACTATTTTATATCTAGCAGTTAGGGCCTTAACTCTACATAACTTTTAAGTGAAATTGTAAAGTACAATACATTCCTCTCAGCAATTTCTCCAGATTCCTTTTGAATGTGTGCAGGTCCAATAGATATATCCAAGTACTGTTTGACAAAATACTACTTTTCAAAAAGTGGTAACAGCACTGCATATATTCTTGTAGTAATTGCAGATAAATTGATAAAAATATCTCAACTACTAGGCAAGTAGAATATTGATTGCAATTTATTAGGCTATGAAAAGTTATTTTCTTTTTAGTTTTAATATAAGAACTTACTTGTTTTATTTTATGACAAATGATCTCATATCAGCAACTCAAAAACTTCATGGAAAAAAATCACATTATTGCTAAGCCTTAAAATTGACTACATGTATTTTTTGCAAGTATTTGCTTGTTCATTATTTTCCTGTTGAACAGTTGCCCCCAAATTATATTTCCAATAAGAGTATTTAATTGGTATATTTCATCAATATATACCTTCAGGTCAGTGCTGGTAATGAGACTCCCCACCACATGAAAGGAATGACCAAATGGGCAACATGTTGGAATTGGGCAGGAGGAGCCTGAACTGGGAGTGATAGTGACTTCAGTTGGTTGCTTGGACTAGGCCACATCTCTGGCCGGGACCCAATGAGCCACCCCAAATTGATTCCCTGCACCTAGCACTCACTAACCAGGTGAAGGCCCCTGAAGTTTGGCTGGCCTGATGGGGAGGGGCAGGCAGGAGAGGGTGGAGGTCCCTCACCAGCATGCTTTGGAGGAACCGTGGCCAACAGGGAAGGAGATGGGACTTGCACTGTAACCTGTGTGGAGGAAGCCAGGACCATGACAGGAGAGAGAGCCAAGAGGAGGCCCCCAGCCCAGAACCCTGAGGGCACTGATCCAGGAGAGGGAAAAACAAAGGAGACTGAAGGCAGCAAACACACAACATCAGACATAGCTTCAATGGACATTAAGAAATATCTTTGGAACCTTGTAGATGAGCTCAAAACTGAAATATTAAATCAGGTAAAGCAAGATATGAGTAGAATAGCAAAAGAAATGCTCTCAGGAAGCATCTCTCAGGAAGATACAGATGGAAGAAGGGAGGAACACACAAAAAAGGAGAGAAACATTCATTAAAGAATATAAAGAAAATATAGAATACATGAAGCAGATTCAAAGAGACTACCAGGAAATTAAAAACTCCATTGAAAGCTGGCAAAATGCCTTAAAAGAAACTAAGGATAGACTATCAAAACTTGAAGACAATTTTGCAATGTGTGATCATGAAAGGAAAGATCTCTTAAAAATAACAAGGAAATAGTAACAATACAAAGGCTAGAAGATGACAAGAGGATCTACAATTTAAGAATAAAAAATGTGAATGAAATATGGGTGAATTACAAAGGCTATTCATGGAAATAATTAAGGAAAATTTCCCAAGTATGGGAAAAGAAAATGACATTCAGTTGTGTGAGGCATACAGAACTCCAGCCACCTACAACCAAAGTAGATCTACACCCAGACATATAATAATCAAGATGCCAGAAATTCAATATAAAAACAGAATATTAAAAGCCATCAGAGAAAAGAAACAGATTACCTATAAAGGCAAGCCCATCAGGATCACAGCTGACTTCTCAACACAGAGCATCAGACCAAGAAGAGCTTGGAGTGAAGTATTCCAAACCCTGAAAGAAAATAACTTCCAGCCCAGATTGATGTATCCTGCAAAACTGTCAATAGAAATTAATGGAGAAACAAGATGCTTCCATGACAAAGAGGAACTGGGGGAGTTTGTGACCACCAATCCAACCCTACAGAGAATACTGAAGGACATTCTAGAGGGAGAGAAAAAAATACCAGGATTTTAGGAACAGTGGCAGAAAGGCCTCAATGAGTGGGGCAGGCAGTAGAAGGAGAAAACTAGACAAAGGCAGACAAATAGCATAGCTGAAATGAGGCAGAGAAGGATGGCTAGAATCTCTAAATAGATGGCCTTGATACACTATATTGTTAATAGTGCACCAGGATTTAAAACCCACATTACTCACACTACTCTGCTTAGATGTATTATATTCTGTTCCGGCCATTCTACCTGTACTTGATTTGAGGACACAGACAGTAATCCCCAAAATAACAGGATTTAGTAAGGTAATCATCCTTAACTTCCTATTAACTTAATCTAAAACTCTGTAAAACCTACAGTTTTACCATGACTGATTGTAATCAAATCTGTTTGTTAGATTGCTGTTTTGTATTGATAGATTTTATTCAAAGCTGTTATGATCGATAGTATCAAGTCTGAGAGTATAGGCAACTGAACTTAAGATGACAAGATCCACTAGGATATTCACTATGGTTTGATTATTACCTGCCTTTGAAGTTTTGTACTGCCTACAATGTTTTATTTTTACTAATAGTTATGTACTGCCATATTCAATTATACTGCTATAGTCAATTATGCCTGATGATATAGACAATTCTATTGAAGATAATAAGAAATAACACAGTAATCATTGTAGATCACCTTGTACTGTGGTTTTATACAACTTTTTGGTGTCATGTTTTTATAGGAATTTGTTTTGTTTTGTCTTGATAAGTTTTGTTTTTCCCTCTAATACAGAAAGTATAGAAATACATGTAGAGACTCATGCATGCGTAGCTGTTTACACTCTCACTGTTTGAATATCTACTTTGTATGCTTTAATTTTGTAACTTAAACAACTATTTCTGAGAGGACAATATGTAATTTATCAACTAGGGATTTCTTATTCTTTATCTTTTTTTTGAAATTCTGTATTATCTCTACCTTTCACATGCTTTGTTTCTCTTTAAATAAAAGAATTTAAAATATATATATATATCTTCAATGCAGAAATCCTCAGAACTTCCTGAACTCACACTTTTTTAAAAGGAAAGTAGGGAGGTCATATATCTTTTTCAAAATTCTTCACCATATACATTATCACACACACACTTTACTGTATATCTTGCAAATTAATGGGATAGCTCATTCAAATTCTGTTTTCAATTTCTGTACATATTTCCTTTTGTGAACATGATGTCCTTCTAGTGGTAGATTGGTTGAGTTGAGTTGAGTTTAACTAAATTGGCTTGGCAATTTTATACCCTAGGGTGAAGAGAACCCTCCCTACAATGGCTCATCATTTGAACAGTACAAAGGGAAATCAGAAAGGATGGACTTACTCCTGTTCTTCAGAAGAGCTCCAGTCTTCACCTTCAGCTTGGACATCATCTCTTGGTTCCTACCACAGCTTCTTTGGCTTCCACCTCAGACCTTTCAGCCTTCTGGTGTACTCTTTACTCTTTCATCCTAATACAGACTTTCAGGGACACTGCAGTGAGCCCCAGATCTTAGACTGAAACCCTCATTTTCTATGTTCTGCACACTTCTTCATCTAACTCTGTGGTTGACATCATAAGCCTATCTTATAATTTCTTACATATTAGTATACCTTATGTTGTATATCTTTCTCTAATAAAACATTAATACAGTCTCTTAAGGAGCCTTGATTAATCATTTATGTTGAAAAACAGGGTCCACAACTAATTTTAATTGGAGCTGTAATGTTTGAAAAGTATGTTGATTTTTTCTACTTACAGTTTTCATCTGTTTTCTGAATTGATCTCAAAAGAAACCTGTGTGCATTTATCACTGGTATTCATTCCAAATATAACAGCATGCAACTCATTTATTTATAGCTATACATTGCTTCACCTAATCAAAAACATACTTTTCTCACTGATTATACAGGTTTTATAATTATCAAAAATATAATAGAAAATACCAGCATGAGGGAATATGATGGAAGTCTTATTGCAGGGATTTTCTTTTTACAGAAAAGATGTTTGATCAGTGATGACATTGGTCAAGCTCTGATGTGAAACCTCTAGCATCTGTAGCTGTTGGGAAGTGGTGTGTATACCTGAGCAGCATATCCAGATGGCTGTCACTCCTCACAGACATGTATTGTTGTTCTAAAGCCTGGCGATAACTCCTGGTAATAGTGGAGTCGAGTTTCTGTAGGTAATTCTAATTATGCCACAAAGTATCATGAGGACAGTAAAAACGAATGCTAACTTATCAACCATTGTCTTAGTTACTTTTTACTTGTTGCTGAGACAAAATACCTGATGCCCAAAGATGGGAAAGGAAAGGTTTATTTCTTACAGTTTTGGAGGTTTCAATCCATACTCAGTTGGCTCTAAGGCAGGGTGGCATGGCTGGGCTGCAGTTCATGGTGGCTACAAACAGCAAGGCAGAAATCAGCAAAAGAGAGACACACACCTTCTTCCAGCCATTACATCACATCCTGGCTCCACCCCTAGGCCAGTGTAGCACTGATATCTCCAATCCAAGGGCTAGACAATGAACCAATCACAAATGCATAATGCAAAGCCATGAGGCTTGTGGGCCACTGACATAAACCATGACATTCCACCCCTGCCCCCCAAAGATTCATGCACATCCTTTATACAAAAGACATTTAGTCCATTTCCAAGAGTTGCCAAAGTCCATTTTTCAGCATTGCTGAGAAGTCCAAGTCCCAAGTGTCCTCCAATATCTATGGCAAACTCTTACCTGTAACCCCCTGAAAAATGAAAAAGGTTAAACGTTTCTGAATTGCAAAGGCACAAGATAAACATTGCCATTCCAAAAGTTACAAACAGGAGAATATAAAGTATTGGAAACAAAGCAAGTCTAACATCCAGCAAAGCCAACATCAAGTCCTATAGTTCCATGCTCAGCATTTGAAGCATTCTGGTTGCAAGCTCCAAAAGGCTTGGGTGATTCCACACCCATGGCACTTCCAGGGATTTCCACTCCTGCAGCTTCTCTCTTAAACCCTTTCTGCTCGGTTTCTGCAGCTTTCCTTGGATGATCTACGTTCTTGACTTCTGGAGTCTCCACTGCACCTTTGGCTTCACCCTTACATCTTTACATTTTGCCCTCTCAGGGGCACACTGCTTGACCTCCCAGGCCCTTTGCAATTGAGGTGGAAGCTGTCTTACCCTCAGAATTTGTGCATTTTCCTTGCACCTAAAATCAGCGCCATGTGGATGCTGCCAAGGTTTGCTGCCAGTTGGAGCAGTAGCCAGGCTTTTCTCTTTCTTGGCTATAGGGGTCAGCTGCCTGGATCACTGGGCTCTGTTTAGCTGACTGTGAGGAAAAGCTCCTCTATGTTGCCGCCATTCTGGAACTTTATGTGGCTGCCGCCATTCTGGAACCTCATGTGGCTGCCGCCATTCTGGAGCACAGTGCTCTGCAGCTTTCTACTCTGAGCAAATTCTTTCACTTTTGCAGTTTTGAGGCTGCAAAGAGTGAAGACTGGCTGCTTCCTGGGATGCCCCCTGGCCATCTTTCTTATCTCTTTGTTCCTTCTCAGCAATCAAAGTCTGGGCCCTATCTTTACAATCCACAGCTTTACTGGAGTTTTCCTTCTGGCCAAACTCACAGCATTTTAAATTATCCTGCTGGGCTCTAGGCTCTTGATTTGCAACATAAAGCTGGCTAAAAGCCCCCAACAATAGCCCAGCCACAGCCTCAACATTTGACTGCCTTGACATTTCCTTTGCCAGATTAATCAATTCATTGTTCTTAATCTCAGTCTCAGGCAAAGTCTCTGGGCATGAGTAAAATGCAGACAAACTTTCTGCTAAACCATAACACACATCATGGGGAGTCCAACAACCAATGCAGTCCTTCTTCCCAGCAGAAACCTCCCAAACCTGGTCTTTACTATCAGGCTATCAGCCTTCTGATCTCCTGAGCTCTGACCACTACAGAACAGCCTAAACTGCTCCAGCTCTATGCATCCAGGCGACCCGTCCGAACCTTTCCAAACTCTGCCCACAAACCATTTCCAAAGCTTCTTGAAAAACATGGTCAGGTATAGTCACAGCAATGACCCCACTCCTCTGTACTAAATTCTGTCTTAGTTACTTTTTACTCATTGCTGAGACAAAATACCTGATGCCCAAAGATGGGAAAGGAAAAGTGTGTTTCTTACAGTTTTTGAAGGTTTCTGTCCATACTCATTTGGCTCCATGGCAGGGTAGCATGGCAGGGCCACAGTTCATGGCGGCTGCAAACAGTAAGCTGAAACTGGCAAGAAAGAGAGAGACACACCTTCTTCCTGCCACTACATCACATCCTGGCCCCACCCCCTAGGCCAGTGTAGCACTCACATCTCCAATCCAAGGGCTAGACAATGAACAAATCACAAATGCATAATGCAAAGGCATGAGGCTTGGGGGCCACTGACATAAACCATGACAACCATCCTATTTGAGAAATATTTTACTCTATTCTAAAATTACTTCACAAAAATTCTTCATGATGTTTAATGACCTTCTAGGGAAAATATCTGAAAAGTGAGCATAATAATGCTTAATAGCAGAAATTTTGGACCTGCTGCAATGCAGAAAAGGTAATTAATAACATATAGAAATGACAATGTTATTTAAATTCTTTCCCATTCTGCAATCCTTTTCCTAGTCAGACTTTTTTGAAATATTCTTTCAGGCTAAAAGCACTGAGAATGATCATTTTAAATATTATTAGGGGAGAAGTGTTGCCCAGAAAAACCATATGTAATAGAATGGTACATTGAAGAAAGATGTGATTTAGATAATAAGTTGATAAATTATTTAAAATCTGAAATTTTGAACAACTTTAGATGAAATATCCTAAAACCTATGAGGTAAATTGGTATTATCAGTTTTTTTCACTTCTTTATTGTTCCCTTTTTCTCTTATGAAAGAGAACCTCCCTTAGCACATTAACCAAAAATTATGCCATTTTCATAATGAAACTGACTATACTTAATAAAAAAAGTTTTAAATATTCTCTACTTTGAGACGTCTGAATAAAGTAGTTATTTCTATAAAAGTTAATAAAATATGTTTTACTCTAGTCTTCTCAAAATGGTTCCAGGTATTAAATCTTCCATGGCTCTCATTTGATTAAATTATGCTAGAATGTAGTTATAGTTCTCAAATGGTGTATAAAAACACTAAAGATTATATGACAAGACAGAGTTGTATAAAGACAAATGAAGAAATGATAAAAAAAGTGAGCTCCAGACATCCACATGTGATTGACCAAAATGCAAATCAAAAAATTTACTTTATCACTGAAGTCTGTGATAATGCAGCATCCTTTCAAATAAGTGAAGCATTAGGACAGTAGCATTCTTGAGAATAATGTGCCTGAAAGAAAACTATCTCCAGAACATATTGTATCCTCTGTATTAGGTGACATAAATTCAATTACTGTGTTCTAGACATGACCTCCAGACACAACCTCTAAGACTTATCATAGCTTCACATAGTACTGTGTCACCACAGCTCTTATTTCCCACTGAAGACTTATCATGTCATCCTTGGTCCTTTGCCCTGTGCAGACACCTGTTGTTTTACCTGAACTTCACTGCCCCAGAGATCTTGCAATTCTTTAGCTATTACATTGATAAGATATAATTATGATGCATTTGACATATCCCTTCTTTCACTGAGGCATACAGGACTTTACGAACATTTCTGTTACAAAGTTTTTGTAAAAGGGAAATTAGAAGAGACTTTTTATTATACAAGCAGGAGGAGCTTGAGTGTTTAACTCCTGAGCTATCCAGGATTTGTATCCTTGATAGAACCTGAAACAGTGGTCACTGGGAGGAATTCATTATTCTTTAGTTCTTTCATTCCTCTAAGAAGGATTTGTTATTACAAACATAACAGAACTTCATTTTTATTTTCCATTTTCCAGTTATAATAGCCTGTAGGATTTGCTTTGCTTTTGTTTTCCTTGAATGAAGAGTAAGTTATCCAGGTCTTCTGCTGTCATGTCACTTTAAGATAACAAAATCCACAAGCAACTTCCAGTTTTCACACACTGACTCAGATAAGTAATTATTTTGTTCAACCTAGTATGAGTTTACAAATTATAAGCCTCATTTAAATTTGAGATTCTTTAATAACTGGGTTCTTCTCTTACTAAAAAGCTTTTGCCCATCAAAAGAAATCACCAACAGAGTGAAAAGACAACCCACAGATTAATAAAAAATTTTAGCCACTTGTCCCTCAGACAAAGGACTTGTGTCTAGAACTTATAAAGAATTGAAAAAAGTTTAATCCACGAAATTCAAAGACACAATCTGATAATGAGCATCAGAAATGAATACATACTCCTCAGATGTAGAAATAAAAATGGCAAATAAATATATGAAAAAGTTAAAAATCTCTGGTCATTCAAGAGATGTAAATTAAAACACTTGGATTTCATCTCACTACAGCAAGAATGGCTGTTATCAAGAAATCAACCAATAACAAATGCTGGAGAGGCTGTGGGGGAAGAGGAAACTTGCTCTACTGTTGGCAGAAGTGTAGACTGGTACAACTCTGGAAATCAATATACAGATTCTTCAAAAAACTAGGGTTAGAGATTCCATTCAACCCAGCTCTTCCTTTTTTGGATATTTTCCCTGAAGAATTAAAAACGTCATACCACAGTAATATATATGCATTCATGTTTATAGCAGCACAATAGCTAACTCTCAGAATCAACCAAAATGCCCATCAACCAAGGAATGGTTAAAAAAGATGTGGTCTTGTTACATAATGCAATACTACTCAGCCATAAAAAAGGACAAACTTGAGACTTTTATAGATAATTGGATGCAATTTTAGACCATACTCGAAAGTGAAATAAATGAGTCATAAGGCTCACATGTGTAAGTATTGTAGTCTCTCTGGTGTGAGGAACTGAAAGAGTAAATAATGTCCCAAACACACAATAGATACTATACAAAATTGTTCAAAAGGAAAAAGGAACTAGGATTGGGAAGAGGAGAAAGGAAAGAGGGAAAAGGAAAGAAACAAAACACAAGATGGTTAGACTACTAGTTTCACTTAGTTCATCGAAAAAAAAAGGTTTGTGCAAGTATCATTAAGAGAGTTTTTAAAGCCCTTATCTTGTAAGCTGATTACTTTAAAGGTAACACTCAATGTATTGTTATGGTGCAATATATACCTATTTTTATTCTCCTATTATTTTGTTATGAATTTTTTTTTGTCTTTTTGAGACAGAATCTCACTATGCAGTTCAGGCTGGCCTTCAGCTCACTTTGTAGCCCAGGCTGGTCTCGAACTTCTGATGGTCCTCCTGCCTCAGCCTCCTGAGTGCTGTAATTACAGGAGTGCACCACCAAGCCTGGCTTGTTATGAAATTTTGTTTGACTTTTTTTCCATAGAAATCATTTGAGGAGAAGTTCAATCACAGTGAGTAAGGGAATGTGGCATGGAAATTGTTACTTGGCTAATGATGCCAGGGAGCACTGGGGCAGATGTGTAAAGCTGGCACTTGCTCTCATGGGGTGGGGCTTCTGCAGTGCTCATGCCTCCATTGTTCCTTATAGGAGGCAAAAACAATCCCATTCTCTTTTGACAGATTTGTCAAGGCCTTTTCTTGTCATTTGTGAATTGAGTGCCTATTTTTTCCCCCCAGGAAAACCTGTGGCTCTTTAGGAATTTTCTTCTCAGCAATTAATTTAAAAGTGATTCAGCAACCACATTACTTCTTGAACAGAATGGAGTATTTTTCCTGTAATTCTCTCCAGGAGTGTGAGCTAACACTTGAAAACTAAGAGCTCTTCCCATTTCAATGATAGAAATGAAGAACAATGGACAGCTCACAGCTTAATGTCCTCTAGAATGGGAGTAGAATTTTAGGCCATTGTTCAGTCCGGGGCATCACTGTGCTATGGTGGAGAAAGTCTGCCATTTTACTACATGGGAAAGTTGACTTTATACCACTGCCACGTAGAAGCCCACGGCTGTTTGGGAGCTGTTTGCAAATGAATTATTTTATCAGTGCTAGAATTTGGTCTAAACTTTGATTTCATTGTAAAGGTATGAGAAAAAATATCTGTACCATCCATGTCACTAATTATTTTAGGCCTTTGGTCTCACCTGCAATAGGTTCAAGTATTGTCAGTTGCCAAAAGAAGGTCGATTTCAACACAGGACACCTCTGTCCTTGACTTGCGCTAACAACAAATAGTAATTCAGTCTTTTGCTCATTGGAAGACCCTACTGTGCTTCTTCAACCTCAGTGGGAGCCTTAATAAGTTATCTGACTCCACTTTTTAAAGGTCTTATACGTGGCATTATAAAAAGAGGGATCATGAGTGGGACTCAGCACATTAAGAATGCTCTCCAAAACTATAGTCTCTAAACCATAATATTTTTTGTTGCTTTTTTATGATTAAAAAGGTAAAGGTTAAGAAAAAAAGAGGTTTTATTTTCCATTCCAAATAGTGAGTTCACAGTTCTACTTGGAATTTACAGATAGTTGGCCACTATTGTTTTGGAGCCTTGAAATAAAAATACTTCAATTTTTATATCATACTCTGTGTCTGCTAGAAATTAATGTTATTTAAGCTATTTATTTACATTTTATTGCATACTCTGTTAAAGAACCTACAAGTTTCAGGGTACAATTGGGTCACAGAGGAAAAAAGCAACTTACTCTAGTAAAGCAAATAATTAATCTAAAGATATATTATTTATAGAAATATGTAATAAATGTAGAAAATTATTTCATTATGGAAGAATCATCAAGGATAGTAAAGGTAATTCAAAAAGTATGTTTACTTCATTACTGTAATAAACACTTGAGATAGTTAACAGAGATAAAGTTTATTGTGTCACACAATTTTGGAAGTTTCAGTTTATGATCCATCAGCCCCAATACTTTATCATGCAATGAGCTCTTGATGGAACAAAAACATTCACCTCAGGGACAGGAACCAAAAGGAAGAAAGACAAGGGCCAAAGTCTCAGGAAGTAAAGCCACTGGCCCCAAACTTCATGGCTCTACCTTCTCCCCACTGCACCAAAATGAACACCAAGCTTTTAACATGCTGGGAAAATCATTCAAGATTAGAACTGGAGCAAAAAACGTTTGGTAGACAAACATTTGTAGACAAAAAATATTCAAAGAAGGAATGTTTTAAATGCTTGTTAGGCATCACACTGGCAAATAGTCTATGGATCAAAAGAAGCATAAACCTAACTCTTTTTTCGTTTTTGTTTTATTTTGTTTGGTTTGTTTTTGTTTCTGGTTTGTTTTTTGGTCTTTTTTAAAAATTTTATTTAAAAAGAAACAAAAGCATGGAAAGGGTAGAGGTAATACAGAATTCCAAATAAAATAAAAAGATAAACAATAAGAAATCACTAGTTAAAATTACATATTGTCCTCTTAGAAATAGTTGCTCAAGTTACAAAATTAAAGCATACAAAACAGATAGTCAAACAGTGAGAGTGTAGACAGCTATGCATGCATAAATCTCTGCATGTATTTCTATACTTTCTGTATTAGAGGGAAAAACAAAACTTAGCAAGACAAAGCAAAACAAATTCTTATAAAAACATGAAACCAAAAAGTCATATCAAACCATAGTACAAGGTGATCTACCATGATTACTATGTTGTTTCTTATTATCTGCAATAGAATGTCTATATCAATAGGCATAATTGAATATAGCAGTATGATTGAGTATAGCAGTAAATAACAATATTAGTAAAAATAAGATATTGTAGATAGTATAAAATTTCAAAGGCAGGTAATAATCAAACCAGAGTGGATATTCTAGTGGATCTTGCCATCTTAAGTGCAGTTGCCTATTTTCTCAGACTTGATACTATCAATCATAACAGCTTTGAATAAAATCTATCAATACAAAACAGTGGTCCAATAAACCAGATTCAATTATGATCAGTCATGGTAAAGCAGTGTAGGTTTTACAGAGCTTTAGATTAAGTTAATAGGAAATTAAGGATGATTACTGTACTACATCCTGGTATTTTTTGGACTACTGTCTGTGCCCTCAAATCTAGTACAGGTAAAAATGACTGGAACAGAATATAATACATCTAAGCAGAGTAGTGTGGGTAATGTGGGTTTTAAATCCTGGTGCACTATTTACAATATAGCGTATCAAGACCATCTATATTATAGTTTCTAGTTATCCTTCTCTGCCTCATTTCTGCTATGCTATCTTTCTGCCTTTGTTTGTCTAGTTTTCTCCTTTATTCTACTTTCTGCCCCACTCATTGAGGCCTTTCTGCCACTGTTCCTAAAATCCTGCTATTTTTTCTCTCTCTCTAGAATGTCCTTCAGTATTCTACTGTCACTTCATACTGTAGAGTTGGATTGGTGGGCACAAACTCCTCCAGTTCTTCTTTGTTATGGAAGCATCTTGTTTCTCCATCAACTTCTAGTGACAGTTTTGCAGGGTACATCAATCTGGGCTGGAGGTTATTTTCTTTCAGGGCTTGTAACACTTTGCCCCAACCTCTTCTTGATCTGATGGTCTGTGTTGAGAAGTCAGCCATGATTCTGATGGGCTTATCTTTATAGGTAATCTGTTTCTTTTCTCTGATGGCTTTTAATATTCTTTTTTTATATTGAATTTCTGGCATCTTGATTATTATATGTCTGGGTGTAGATCTGCTTTGGTTGTAGGTGGCTGGAGTTCTGTATGCCTCACACAACTGAATGTCATTTTCTTTTCCCATGCTTGGGAAATTTTCCTTAATTATTTCCATGAATAGCCTTTGTAACTCACCCATATGTATTCCTGCTTCTTCATTCACATTTCTTATTCTTAAATTGTAGATTCTCTTGTTATCTTCTAGCCTTTGTATTGTTACTGCCTATTTCCTTGTTATTTTTAAGAGATCTTTCCTTTCATGATCACACACTGCCAACTTGTCTTCAAGTTTTGATAGTCTATCCTTAGTTTCTTTTAAGGAGTTTTGCCAGCTTTCAATGAAGTTTTTAATTTCCTCATAGTCTCTTTGAGTCTACTTCATGTGTTCTATATTTTCTTTATATTCTTTATTGAATGTTTCTCTCTTTTTTTGTGTTCCTCCCTTCTTCTGTCTGTATCATCCTGAGAGATGCTTCCTGAGAGCATTTCTTTTATTACTCTACTCATATCCTGCTTTACATGATTTAATATTTCAGTTTTGAGCTCTTCTACAAGGTCCTGAAGATATCTCTTAATGTCCATTGAAGCCATGTCTGATGTTGTGTGTTTGCTGCCTTCAGTCTCCCTTGTTTTTCCTTCTCCTGGATCAGGGCTCTCAGGGTTCTGGGCTGGGGGCCTCCTTCTGCCTCTCTCTCCTGTCATGGCCCTGGCTTCCTTCACATGGGTTACAGTGCAGGTTCCAGCCCCCTTCCCTGTTGGTCACATTTCCTACGAAGCACACTGGCAAGGGAACTCTACCCTCTCCTGCCTGCCCTTGTCACTTAGGTGTAAGAAGTGTTTGAGTATGCCTGCTCCTCCCCACTGGGCCAGCCAAACTTCAGGTGTCTTCACCTGGTCAGTGTGTGCTAAGCACAGGGAATTGATTTGGGATGGCTCATTGGGTCCTGGCCAGGGGCTCGGCCCAGTTCAAGCAAATCCCATGAATCTGCTCTGGGGAGGGAGCAATCAAGTGAAGTCACTGTCACTCCCAGTTCAGGCTCCTCTCACCTGATTCCAACATGTCACCCATTTGATTGTGCCCTTCCCATGGGGGGAGTCTCATTCCCAGCACTTACCATGGATTAATGAAGGTCCCTTTACCAGTTCCACTCTCGTTGGGCTCACCAACCCCTGATTTCAGCGCTGCTGTGCTTCCTGTGAGTGGCAGCGAGAAGGGATTTGGGTGGTTCTGCCTGCCAGTGTGGATTCAAGCTCACACAAACTTGGTGAGTTACTGTGAAAACACTGTGTCCCTTAATTTTTAGCTGTTTCAGTTGTAGTCCCAAAATATTTGATAAGCTTTTTTATGTTTTAATTTCTTCCTGTGTCAAGAGGATCCATCTCCCTCTGTCTGGGTCTCTCCAGGGTGTTTTATTCTGGCATATGATTTGTTTCTTCCAGGAGGCTTTTTATTTTGTTGCTGACTAATGGGCCATCCTGTCTTCTCCTCTGTTTCTGTTTTTTGACACTTGAGAAATTTCTAAGCTGTCATTCAGTACATGGGCATTAAATAGAAAAGAACACAGTTTAACAGAAGTATATTCTGCTATGAAATCAAATAGCTTTGCAGAGTCTTGTTATAAAGCTTGGAATGGAAATGACTGAGTGGAACAGAGAACTTTTCAGTGTAACTAGCTGTAATAGAAACACCAAAAAGAGGGGAGCCAAGCAAATATAATCATAACAATTGAAGTAGGGTCAGGATCCCAGTGGAGTGGTTGTAATTGGTATGCTGGATTTTAGAACCCAAAACACCATTTTTCTCCTACTTTTTGAAACATTAGCCTATCATATAGGCTTCTAATCCCAGGGTAAGAAGTGAGTTGATTCTTCTTTGGAGAAATTGGATTGCCCTGCAGTTTGATAAGAACTTTAGGTTTATACCTGTAAGAATGTGAGGAACAAAAAACCAACTCAACAATGTGCATGCTAATTGTTCTAGAGTGGAGCTTATCTATAGTGCTCTGGACTATGATGCAATAAAAAGTAAAGCAAGGTTTTAAATTTTTTTTCCTAAAATAATATAGGAAAATGAATACTGTCAAAGTGCAGAAGGACTTTTGAAAGTGAATACTTGTGATTTGATTTTGGTAAATAAACTAAATAGTATGTAAAAAACAGAAATACCCATCCAACATAAGGTTGTGGGTTTTGGAAAATACCTCACTTTATGGAAAATGATAATAGAATATTACAAGAAAGGGAAACTGCAAAAAAAAAAAACTGTGAGAGATTACCTAATTCATTTGATAATGGAGAAGACAATGAGAGAAAAGTTATCAAGATTGTGATTATTTATTTACCTTGATTTTTTATTCTTTGTCACATCGATCCCTATCTGAAAATATATTGCATTTTATTAATTTGCATATCTCCATCAGATAATAGGCCATGAAATTTGTTTACTCCAAAAGTGTATGATGCTACAAATAAAATTTTAAATGAACCACTATGGAAATAATCTCTGAAAGTGGCACAATAACAAGTAAAAATCTTTTATGAGTGACAACCAATAATTGTTAAAATCATTGAAAATTAATTATTTCTACAATTGAGAACAGAGAGAGACATCCAAGTATGAGTCAAAGACAAGTGCTAGCTCACTATTTTAAAAAGTTGTGTACTGTGTTACTTATTAATATGTGTATGCAAAGCAAGAACACAAATGATAACAAAGGAAAGGCCTTGGATTAAAAATGAGAATTACATTTTAAAATTAAAAACTAGTGAGGCAGAGTTCTAGTCCTCAAATAGGTCATACTGAATTAATGGACAAAGGGAAAGAATTCTAAAATTTAAGGAAGTCAGAGTTATAAAGTATTCTATACTGACCTAAGAAGGAAAAAAATTCTGGTATTAAGTGAAAGTATGAAGGGAAACTTTTCTGTTAGCATTCAGTTACTGAACAGAATTGATTCTATTCTGGGTCAAATGCCATTTAGTAAAAGTACCAACATGCTTATGGGGTCTTTGGTATATCCTGCAACTGAAAACAATGATTCTTAAAGAAAAGCATCCAAAACAGTTGAAAAATAAAGAAGCTATTATCACAATTATTGGTTGTGGAATCACTCCCCTTAGCTGAAACAGAAATATTAGAAAATAAAATAAACAAAACAAACAAACAACAAAAACCCAGAGTATTTTGAGAAGCCTTTACCATATGATAAATCCATCTCAGGAAAATTGATGTTTTCCATTGTTTCTTTTATCCACTTAGATCAGTTATTCAAGACTATCTGATTGGCTAAACCTAGATTCTATTTAGGCATTTACTACAAAGAAATCTGAAAAATGTGTTTCTTTATCTTATTTGCATTTGGAGAAAAGAAAACATATTAAATGGAAACTGGACAAATGTTTAAGACATTTTACCATATATGCACCAGATGGACAGTATATCTCTAAGCACAAAAACTGTATTAAAGCAAAAGAGAATTTTTCAGGTATGCACTGGTGTATGGTTGAGGATTGGCTGGGTGATTCTGCTGTAACAATGCTATCATAAAAATCAACTGCATAGTTTGGAGAGCCACATACATATCTTCTTCCTGAGTGATTTTCTATAAATAAAAAGTTTTAGTTTTAGATGTATTTCTAACCTGACACTCCATTCTAAAGTTTTAACATCCTCTGGTAGCCACAGCAGGGGAAGGGAATATAATGATGACCTGTGCTTTGTTATTTGCTATAAGTCTTCCTTTTAATCATTTTTTGCCACACGAAGCTTTTTTCAATTTAATTTTATAATATTGAAGATTGAGAGGCAATTGCTTCTTTCAGCCTTACAAGACCTTGATTTTGTTAACTCCAGCTTGCATATTGGGTAATCCATTTCTGAACTCATCTCCTTTTATGTGAGCTCATGGTACATAGACAACAACCAATAGCAAACAACACTTCAATAAGCTTTTCCAATCATTTGCTCTGAAGATAGAATATTTTAAGTATATTTTTAAGTAACATATATTTCTAAAGTTTCCATAAATGCAGATTTTCCCATTATTTTTTCACTGCATTATGCAGATTGCCAACTCTCTAGTTGCTGAGAACAATTTCCTCACCTACTGCCAAATAATCACTGCATAATAGAAACATATTTTAGGTTTCATTACAGTAGCATTCCATTCCCAGTAACAATTTCATACACTGCCTTGTACTCTAACACATCAGCAAATCACAAGGGCTTAGTGCCTCAGGAAACTTAAGACTGAGGACAGCATTGCCTGATATTCCTTGCTGAATGACATCTGCTTGCATGGATCAAGGAGATGAGATTGTTGCAGAGGAGAGTTTCAGGCATTTTATCTAAGCTCTTTCCTAGCTTTGGTATTATGTCTCTGCCAGTGCCTGTGTCCTGCACCTTATCTCTTTCTGTGTGGCCTATTTTCTAATTTTAGCTGTAACTGAGATGCTATAGTATTATTTTCTTCTTGTATCTACCCGGGCCTGATTGTCTCAGAGGCCCTGAACATTTGCTGTAGTTTCTCTTAACCGTGGTTTTAGTTCTCTAAGTAGCATTTTCATTAAACTTTCTTCATTTGAACCAGATGAGTTGGATTTTGTCTCTTGCCAGGAGCCTGCCTCATGCAGAAGCTCTGCTCTTTATAGACACTCAGGAACCTGGGCTGGTTGAGACATGTGCCTTCCTGGTAGCCACAGCAGGAGAAGGAATATAGTGAACAACTCTCTAGCTTTTGCAGTCCCCTGCTGGTATTAATGTACTTCTGCCTATGTTTAAGTATCCAAGTAAATTCTGTGTCCACAACTGTCTTCAAAGGAAGCAAGAAAATATTTTCATAGAAACCAAGGTTAACAAACCCACCCATGATTCTGTCATGAAAGTCTGCAGAATGATGGAGAAAGACAGTTTGGTTGATGTGAGCCTCGAATATATTTTGGGTTAGATGGAAATATCTACTGAGATCAGATTCATAAGGACTGTACATGTCATGACAAATTTGTTTCCTACTTTTCCCTTTCTTTTTTAGGGTTGAAGGGGAGACATACGAAAAGAAATCTGGAAAGCAGAAGACAATCATATCTATATTTTGGAATATTTATCATAATGCAATCATTATATTTTGGGCATTGAATTTTTATGAATTCTATAAAGAAATAAATAACTTGGAATTTTATTACATATACACTTAGAAATGCAGCACACTGGGTTTATTATTTTTTCATCTGGAATCTAGTTTAGATAGAGAGAATAAATTGTTTTTTCATCAGAGATTTCTATAATATGAATCAAGAAAATTAATAGAACTGATCAAGTCATTAGTTTATTCTATTAGCAGAAACATATTCCTAGAGGAAAAGAGAGGAACACATTTTTGCTTATAATCAAAATTTTTATGCTACCCCTGATTAAGAATGATTATTTAAAACATTCTATCAGAAATGTTTATACAATGAATCATAACACATTAGATTTAAATATTTCCAACTAATTAGTAGCTAGCAAAATTTGTGTATATATGGAAAAGAAATCAGAGTGTAAAAAATTGAACCAGCCAAAATATTACTGAAGAACTCAGATAAGGGCAGAATATGAAATACAAATAGAATGGCATAAAATTCTTCCATGCTTCAAATGTGATTTAATTATTGACTCTCACATTCATAGCTGGAGTATCATCAATCACCTTAGGTAATACTTTTTCTCAGTCACTAAAACTAATTATAGTCAGTAATCTTTACTCACTGAGACTAATCACTACAGTACATTAAAAATCAATCCATTATGTAGTATCATGAAGGTCTGTTGAGTGCAGTGATATTTTTATGAGCCTAAAAATTACATGTTGATTATCTGAATATTTTACATTGATGCTTTAAATTGCCTATGTTCCTTCATGTAAACAAAAACACTACCTTTTTATATTTGGTTTCGTATTGTAAAAATTCTGCAGTGAAAAATATTTCTAGAAAAATGTCCCTCATGGGAATGGTTTTTGAATTAGAAAAAATGAAAAGTGGGAATAGAATGAAAGCCAAAGTAAGACGCTAAACAAAGGAAGAAAGGCAGTGTCCCACTCTGTACCAAGGACGTCTGTGCTTTCCCTTCAATAAATTCACTTGATCTTAAGAGAATACCTGTGCCATGGTAAACATTCTAAGTTTCCCATAGTTGCCTTTCCTCCAAGTACTTGTATTAATCCATTCAAATCCAATGTCTTACATTCATAGAATTTTAGACATAATAACTGTAAATTATGTCATTCTCTAAAATTGTGGCAGTGGAGAAAAAGTTTAAGCAGCAAGGTTGGTAGCATAACTGCAGTCCACATTTTCTGTTTTAAGAAACTCATAAAAGTCACAAATAAACAATAAATATTTTCATGGCTATGTAATTCTCTCTGCTCAGAAGAATAGTAAAATCAACACCCAAAAACCTTTCCTTTAGCTAGGTTTACAGATTGCTAATATTTTACTATTTCTCTTGTTTTTAAATTTTATTTAAAGAGAATAAAACCAGAAAAAGGGTAGAAATAATACAGAATTTGAAAAAAACAGTAAGAAATCACTAGTTGATAAATTACATATTATCCTCTTAGAAAAAGTTGTTCAAGTTAGAAAATTAAAGCATATAAAGTGGACATTCAAACAGAATGCATACAGTTCTGCCCAACTATCCAACAAAGCTTAGTAGTATGGTTATCAATCCTACACACTTAAACATACATGCAGTTATATCCTTTAGAGCACTTCCTTTTCCTCTCTTTTTTACAATAGCAATTACACATTTTGCATTTTATTACTGCTATATTTCTTATTATGTTTTACACTAGAGACACAATGTGATATTTATAAACATGATTCTTATTTATTTCACTAATGAGGGTAGTCTCAAGTTGTCTCCATTTACCTATGAAGACCTAAAGATCATCATTTTTTATAGCTGAATAATAGTCCATTGTATAAAATACCACATCTTTTTCATCCACTCTGTGGTTGATGGGCATCTTTGTTGTTTCCAAGATTTAGCTATTATGAATTGTGTTGCTATGAACATGGGTGCACATATATCACTGTGATATGACCTTTTCAGTTTTTCTGGGAAAATACCCAGGAGGGGAATAGCTGGATTGAATGGAACTTCCATCCTAGTCTTCTGAGAAATCTCCATATTGATTTCCATAGTGGAAATCAATTTAAGTGCACCAGTCTACACTGCCACCAACAGTGGAGAAGTGTTCATTTTTCCCCTCAGCCTTACCAATATTTGTTATCAGTTGATTTCTTGATGGCAGCTATTCTTTCTGGAGTGAAATGAAATCTCAATGCTGTTTTAATTTGCATTTCTCAAATGACCAGTGATGGCAATCATTTCTTCATGTATTTATTTGTCATTCGTATATCTTCTTCTGAAAACTGTGTTCATTTCAGATGTCCATTTTTTGGAGAGGGTCTTTGAATTTGGGGGGGCTTGATGTTTTTCAATTCTTTATATGTTCTGGATATAAGTCCTTTGTCTGAGGGGTTGCTAGATAAAATTTTTTCCCATTCTATAGGTTTTCTTTTCACTCTGTTGGTGATTTCCTTTAAAGTGCAGAAACTTTTCAATAATATGCGATTCCAGTTGTTGTTTCTTTCAAGTGTTTCCTGTGCAGTTTGCATTTTGTTCATGAAGTCTCTGCCTACCCCTATGTCTCCAAGACTTCTGCCTACCATGTCTTCTAGTAGATTTAGTGTTTCTGTTTTAATATTTAGGTCTTTGATGCATTTAGACTTTAGTTTTATGCATGGTGATATGCATGGATCTAGTTTCAGTCTTTGGAATGTGGAGAGCCAATTTTTCCAACAACATTTATTAAAGAGGCTTCTTTAGTTGCATATTGATAAAGCATACATAAATCCTTCTTCCAGTGAACATATTTAGCACCTTTGTCAAATATCAGATGACTGAGTGTCTTTGTAGTTGTGTTTGCACCTTTTAATCTGTTCCATTGATCCTCAGGTCTATTTCTTTGCCAGTACCATGCTGATTTTATCACTGTGCCTTTGTAGTATAGTTTCAAGTCAGGAATTGAGATGCATCTTGCCTTGCCTTTGCTGCCCAGAATTGCCTGTGCTATTCTAGGTTTCTTCTGTTTATTTTTCTCTTTTTATTCCTTTTCTTTTTCCTTCTTTGATACATGTCTCCTTTCTGTTCATTTTACTTAACTATTTCAAAATAATTTAATTTTAGTTATTTCAACATTTTTCTCTGACATATGAAGGCATCATGTATTACTGGTATACTGGCATATTATTTTTCAGATTCAAATGGGAAAACTAAGATTACTACCAGAATATAATCTGATATAATTGCTACATATTTTGTATTTAACCTATAGGTCTATTATTATTTTTGATTCAGGAGCCTCAGATCATGCATATGTTGCTGAAATCACTAGTCTTCTATTTTGCTCTATAGTATTTATTTATTATAAATATTTTATTAACAGTCCTGAATAGTGATATGCTAGAAGAGGTACAAATTTGGACATTTCTAATTATAATTTTCTTCAAAATATTATATTGGTAATAATGTTTTTAGTTCATTATTGATAATAACAATTTTTAAAATGATATGGACTAGATATCACAATTTTTTGTATTTAAAAATTTTTTTCTTCTGAGATGTTCCAGAAGTATCTTGTTTCCTAACTAAATGTATTTATTATCATGTAATGGTTTTTATCTATAATAATTTAAAAATTTGCAGTTGCATATTTATAAAGCATAAATATGTACATGTTTAGTTTTATTTTGCAAAGTAATCTATATTTAGTATCTTTAATTCATGACATCAAAAATTTTATATTTTTACTAATATAGATTTGAAGAACATCTTGTATAAATGTATAAGGTGTGTGTGTGATGAAAACTTACCTGAATGTTTAAATTTTTTATTTCTTTTTAATTTTATTTTATGTAGAATAAAACAAAAGAGGACAGAACAATAAAGATCAGAACAGAACAATCAATACAAGCAACACAGCACTTCACAACAAGACAGTTGGATATCAACAGTAGCTACCATAATATCTTTTGCTTTGAAATAGTTGAGCATAGCTTCACAAACAATAATATCAAACATAACAAAATAGAATAAAAGCATTGAATGTTTAAATTTTTTAAATAATGTATCAGTAAAAGATGCATTGTCATTTGTCTCCTTCAAAATACTCTCCCCCTCTTTGAACATACTCATCCTATCCTTCTTGACGTTATCAAAAACAATTGTTGGGAGTTTTCCTTCATATCTTTAAGGTGTCCTGGCTGCCTCAATGTCCTGAATTGATTCGGAATAGTTACCTTTTATAGACCTTTTGTGTTTGAGATGAGCTAGAAGTCTTAAGGTTGCAGATATGGTGATTAAGATGGATGAAGACATACTGTAATGCTTTAGAAACTCAAAGGGAGTTTCTAAAGCAAAGGGAGCACATTTTACAAAGTTTATATACTTATTCCATTCACATCTCTCACTATTTCTAGTCAGTATTCTCCCATGTAATAATAAAGTAGTTTGACTTCAAAATAATACGGCTAATGCATAGTATGGTACACATTATCAGAAATCTAAGATGTATCTATTCTGCATAACCACAATTTTGTATCATTCGATATGTATCTGCTCATGTCTTCCAATGTGTCACATTTGTTAACTACACTATTCACAGATAATCAAAATGTAAGCATAGTTTTTTACCACATGTAGGTGAATGAATAAACAAAACTAAAGTACAGCAGAACTCATAGGAGTTTTGCTCCAGGATCCTTTGCACATAACCAACCTACTTACATAAAATGGAGTAGCGTTTACATATAACCTGTGCCTCTTGTATACTCGAAACCCAGGTAACTTATAGCAAGGCAAACACTGTGTGAACTTCTGTTATACTTTATTGCTTACAGAATAATGACAAAGAAAAAGTCTACAGATATTCAAATAGGTTATTCTCCCAGATATTTTCTTTTCAAACTTGGCCAAATCCATTGATGCAGAATGCAGGAATACAAAGGATCAAATTAATAAATATATACCAGAATGCTTTTCTACCTTAAAAAAAGATCCTGCAACTTTCAATGACATTTAGGAATCCATAGGCACTACATTGTGTGAAATAAGCTAAATACAAAAAGAAAAACATCATATGATCTCTCTTATGTGTGGAAGCTAAAAGAGTTGACTTCACAGAAGCATAAGGAATTAATTGGCTTCTGAAAGGCATTAGATATGTCTGTTTGCCCTGTGTGACATTCACATCTATCTAGGTCTTCTCACTATGCAGAGACCATACATAAAAAGTAGAGAAGGGAATCATTTTTTTCTTTTATCCTAATTTCTTAAAAGAAAAAATAAAGGATGTTTCTGTAATCTACTTATATCTAAACAGGAGGCATAGAATATGAGAGATGATATAGACAGAAAAGCAATATTTAAACAAAATAAATGAGGAAACTTTTCCATCTGATTTATAATTTTCTGCAACTCAATTTGTGTACCTTGAAATTATTCTTAATAATTTTTGACAAGCTCCCCTTATCCTATTTCAAAATATATTACTAGACTAAAACCTGCAATTTTAACATGCAAGTGACTATTAACATATATATTTTTAATTTTTATTTTATGTTACTGCATTTTTCTGAAGTAGTAAAAACAATATAATAAAAAAGAATTTTCTATGTTGTTATAAGATAAAAAGCAAATATTCAGGCTTCTAGTGTCTTTAAGCTACTTATATAATCAGTATTTTCTTTACAGCTTATTATTTTAGCAGAAAATGAGATCAAAAATATATCTATGAAAATAACTTCACAAAGATAGAATTCTTCACAAAGAAAATAACTTCACAAAGAAAATAATCTTCACAAAGATAGAATTTTAAGAAGCCTAAATGTAACGTATTATTAATAAGGCATTTAGTATATGTGGAATGAACCTCAAATGTGAACAGCTCACACAGAGTATCTTTGTATTAATTACTTTCTTACCACTGGGATAAAATAACCAGCATACACAAATTATTAGTATCAGCATTGCTAAAATCCAAATCAGAGTCTCCTCTGAGACCCAAGGCAAAATCTTAGCTGTGAGGCCCTGTAATGACATAAAAGAAAGTTAAATGCTTCCCCCAAACAGTGGCAAAAGGGTAAAAGAAAATTGTTCTATTGCTTTAAAGTGAAGAGAAACTAGTATTATTTTCCAAATATAATTATGCTCCAGCTATATTAATCTATAATATTCATTGTATCCTGAATAGCAGTATTTGAAACTTGAGCAACTTCTATTTTAACTAGTGTATTTTTCTTATTTTTAATCAAAACAGATTTTATCTAATTATAAGTTAAAATCTAAAACTAGTGATATATGCTAGCCCACTAATATAGAATCTTATATGTATGAAATCACATGAGATTTATATAAAATTTTCTATACTTTCAGTGTGGAGTCAAGTTGAGCTTTTATCAGTAACTTTTACCAACAAGACTTAGTTTAAGAAAAATATAATACTGTCCTACAAAATATCCTGAAAATACAGTTCTCATTTTAAATTATGCCATGAATGTGATAACATGGGCTATTTTAAACATTGAGAGAAGGAAGAGAAAATAAAAAAAGGAAGAGCTTAGGTTCTGATAATATTTCTTTGAATGAAGATTAAAATAATAATTTAGTATATCTTTTTCTTGTTTTCAATACCTAGCCCTATAATAGTGATTACAAGAAAATTTTCAACCCATATCAGACAAAATATAAATTATGTGTCACAATGATACTTCCTCTTTAGCATCATTAGGCCACCGGATAGCAGACATGATTCATCCCTACATAGGATTATTGACAGTGGGGATCTGAGTGGAAAAAAGGGAAGGGAATACAGTCCAAGCAAGCTCATTGTTAAACCTGAGTAGGACCTCTCTGTGAGAGTAGAACCGAGAAGGTGTCTCTTACAGGAAAACAGGTTTTTTTAAATAGTGATTTTTGGTGGTCTTTTGAGGGGGTGGGCTGGAAAAGCAGCAGAGTGATGTGTCCTCTAACATGTCCTAAGCGGCCATTCCTAACATGCTGAACATGTCCTCTGTAAAGCCTACACTTCTCTGAGATGATGTGTGAGCTTATTTGTCCAGGCTCTATCAGGATCTATTCATAATAGAAAGAAAAAAAATCTTCAATAGTAAACAGAGGTGTATCAGTGATTAACAGAATAGACTATCAGTTTAGGAGTGGTGAATGGATATTTATAAATATAATTTCACTGATCTAAGAAATATGACTTACTGAAGTTCAAAATGTTGTTAGGACAGTTAATCCTGCAACCTGAATTATCATATAGGAAAGTATATATGTTTAAATACTATTATTCACTAAAGCATTTAAGATGAATGAAGCAGAAAAAATAACTTTTAGAATTAAGTACAATATTGTTTATGTTTTCACAATTGAATATATCCTTCTAGTAACTAGAGTTATCATTTTTGTTTCTCAAACTAATCAGGCTGCAGATCCTATGATTTACACATCTTAGATCTTTTACTCTTGCTTAATGTTAGTCCATAAGAAGTGTGAGTTTGTATCAGTTTGAGTAAAATGAGCCCATCAAACTGGATCAGCACAGATCTGGGTATGGTTGAGGGGATTTACTGAAAACAGAGGCACTACCCTGAGTTCCAGGACTTGGACTGCATCTGTCAGATCACTCTCCCACACCTGACTCTGTGGGCAGCCCCTGTAACCCAATCTTTTAAATTCTTATGTATTTGTATATTTTGCATAAAATCTGGCTTTTTCTGGTAAAGTCTCTTGGAGAAGGTTAGAAATGAATATTTAACCTATTTATAATGGCATATCAAGAGATGAATAATTCAGTTCAGATAGCCTTTTGTAATAAAAATTCATTAACACTGGAAATAACTTGAAATTTCTTTAGAGTTCTATGTGACTTAAATAAGAATTTGGGGTTCCTGACGACTGAAAGACTTCAGTGTTAAAACCCTACAGCAATAAACAAACCAACAAATAAATAAGTAAATTTTAAAAACAGTGAGAATTTAATCTTGAATAGTGCATTTCTCCACATGCCCACCTTAGGAAAGTATGATATTTATAACCCAATGGTTATTGTTCAGGTGGTAAACAACTATGTGCTTGGATATTCAAAACCATTAAAATCAAACACCATAAGGTCAAGAAAGACTGTTTATTTTACTGAGCAAAAACTATTTACACACAGGTTTAATAGTTATCACAGTTACCTTTCAGAATGTATATTTTAGCTTCTGTTTTACAGTATAATAAATTGAGAGGTTAGGTAGCCTCTACATGTCATGCAGTTCAGTGTTATGTGACATTTCTGTCATACAACATTTGGTTTACAGTAATAGGAAAATTAGTACAGTTAATTTTACTTTACCAAAAAATAAACACATTTTGGGCTGTTTTGCTTATAGAAAAGAAGTCCAAGAAGAGTGAGTGAAAGCTGGTAGAAGGAAGAGTTAATAAAGTCAATCAAAAAGAAAAGGTAATCAGTAATATTAATGGGGAAAAAAAGAAAAAAATGATAGGATTTCCCTTGAAAATATTCTAATTTTTTGGTTTTTCTTTTTCAATTAAAGATATTTAATTCAATAATTTATGTTTATTTAAATAAATTTGACCTTTAGTAAGCCTTTTAAAAATATTTGTATTATTAAACTTTTTTTCATAAATATCCAGTTACCTTATGCAATTGATTTACTAAGTGTCAGTATAATTGGAGAGTTTGAAAAACATTCCAAAAGAAATTTACTTGATTTAGAAAAAAATAATTCATCTTCACCTATTTATAATATTTTGAAAAAATTTCAAGGAAAAATTCTCTTTCTTTAAATACTTCTTCTTTCTATTTTATATATTTTTCAGAATGTATTAGTCACTCCAGTTTCTGGAACAAAGTAGGCAACACCTATAAATTAAAGGAAGAGAGGTTTATTTGGTTCTTGTTTCAAAGTATTCAGTCCATGGTTGGTTGGCTCCGAGGCCAAAAGGACATAGCAGAAGGTGCTTAATTCATGCCCTAGGAAGTAGGGAAAGAAGAAAGGAGTTGGCTAGGGAGATACATCCTCCAAAGACATATCCCAGTGATGAGATTCTTCCATCCAGGCCTCATCTTTTAATTATGAACTCATCAGTGCATTAATCCATGATGAGTATAGTGCATGGTCCAATTATTTTTCAAAATCCACACCTCAGAATACATGAGACTTTGAGGGGACATTGTTCACCTAAAGCATAACTTGCAAGAATTGGCCTAGGATAACAGTGTCATAGACTAGAAACAATTGAATATACTTGAATTCAACATAGGTTCTACCTGTGGCTCTTAAATTGTTCAATCTCTCTGCACTCAAGATCATTCATTTATAATATAAGATATGGAATAACCACACTGGCAGGTTGTTTTGAGAACTAACAGATAATTGTTATAAAAGCTTCTCATAGGTCATCTGACACATTTTAATTTTGTTGCTCTTGTTTTTGTGGTTACTGTTCTGGACATCAAATTCAGGGCCTTGTGGCTGCTAGGAAAACACTATCACTGAGCTTCCATCCCCAGCTGACAATTTCACATTTTAAAATGCATAATGAGCTTTCAATTTTCCAAGAAAACAGTAAAATCAAAGGAGATTGTCTGCTGGGACTTATGTACTCCTCTGGGTTGTGGTTTGTTTAAATGTCCCCCCAAAGCCTCATGTAGTCATGGACACAGCTGAGTCTAGTATTAGTGATTGGTTCATTGCCTAGCGCTGAGATTGAAGGTGTGAGTGTTGCACCTGCTCAGGGGCAAGGAGCAGGCATACAATATAAGGGAGGGAAGGAGGCCTGCTTTTCCCCTTTTGCCCCATTTGCTCTTCTGGCTTGTAGCTGCCATGAATGATTGCCCCTCAGTCACACCACCCTGCCTTGGAGCCAGCTGAGTATTGACTGAAACCTCCAAAAACTGTCATCTAGATAAACCTTTCCTTCCTTCATTTTGGGCATCAGGTATTTTGTCTCAGCAACAAGAGAAAAGCAACCAAGACACTGCTATATACTTTGCCCTCCTCAATGGGCAAAGTCCAATTCTTCCCTGTCCAATTCTTACTGGGTTATTTGTTCAAGAATTACATGGATCAAAATATGTGGATGTATTTATAATATAAATGTTTAGGCCCTATCTCAGGTATCCATAATCAAAATCCCTGGATATAGGGGGAAAAGATCAGAAAATACAATGTTAAATATTATAAACTTCATTGGACATTAAATACTTTGAGTCTTCTATGGAAACAAAGAGTCTTCTTGTACATGCTGAGTAATTTCCAGTGAAGATTAATAGAAGCATTTAATAATGTTTTGAAAAACATAAAATAATATAAAATTAGAATTTTATTATGATTGAAAATATTATTGCCAAATCTATTTCTTCTTGAGTTTGACAGATTTTAGGTCCTCCCATGTTGTCTGTATGTTTTCTGGAATTTCCATTTTTTACCAGAGTGACAATGACTATGTTTAATCTAAATTCTACCCTCTAGCTTTTCAGCCTGAAAAGACTGTGATTTTTTTGTTGGAGTTTTGACTAACAGAACTGAATATTATAAACCTACTTCTGTTCTTATGTCCTTATGTGAGAAGTCACAAAAATGTTAAGTTTTGAGTACAATCCCCTTTTTTGCTGTTTCTTCTTCTTTCCATTAGTTGACTATGCTCTGGTGTTAGGCAACTTTTAAACATTTTGTTGAACTTTTTGTTGCTATTTTGGAAAATGAATAGGTATTTACCCATCAAAACTAGTAATAGACTAGTAATAAAGTTACTTTTCATTGAACCGGTTTTACAGAAATTCTGTGATATTCTTTTCTTAATATGGTCAAAATCTGCAAAGCAAACTGAGAAACCAACAATACTTCTGCTTGCCTGGAAACTTGACATTTCTAGCTATATTAGTCTTGCCAAAGTGAAATGCCAGCTTTGTCTCTACATCACTTGTATACAGCATGATAAACTGAGCAGCGACACCAGATCAGCTTAGCTAGAGTTGGGTGCAACTTCTCTAGAGAGGTGCTAAGAAGTCAGATATTTGAAATGTTTCTTTCTCACCAAGCGATATAGAAATGGAAATTTTCATATATCCAAATAATTTACATGCTGAGCACCCATAAAATTACCAATTATGTATGAGTACACAGGATGACACAGTTTTGATGATTTAAATAATAAATTAAAATTATGTGAGACAAAACCATTTTCAAAATCAAAAACCTGGGCTTGGGATGTGGCTTGGTGGCATAGTACCTCCTGGCAATAGTGAGGTTGTGAGTTAGATTTGCATTACAAAAACAAGCAAACAAACAAAAAAACAAAATCAAACTCCTGATTTTAGTCTTTCTAAATATAAAAGAAATATATATTTTTTAGAAGTTTTGAAATAAAAAATTTATTTTTAAAAACCATAAATAAAAATTACCCACTGGTTTATGACTTCCAAGGTTCTAGAGAAATTAGTAAAGTTTATTGGTTTTTGATAAGAATTTCAGAGAGTTATGACTTGTAGTAAAATCTTTGACTATAGATCTGTGATGCCTACAAAAAACATACATGAAACAGTGCAGAGTGGCACATACCTATAATTCCAACACTGAAACAGGAGGATGAGCTACATAGTGAGTTCAAGGCCAGCCTGAACTGCACAATGAGACCTTGTCTCAAAACAAACAAGCAAACAAAAAACACATATATCATACATTAAAAATACACATATACATATAGACATACATTAAACCCATACATCATGCATTTAGGTGAAGGATGCAAGCTTAATTTGCCATTTTTTAAAACAATTTTTTTGAGTGTAACGAAGGAAAATGGTGTCCTTAACAGAAGGAGGCATTCTAAAAAAACAACATCCCATCCTAGTTCACACTATTAAGAAGAGCCTTTATTTTTCTCTCCTTTTATGTATTAAGGTGGAAAAATACATTAGGCAGAATTCTAAGATGCTCAGTGACTTCTTACAATGATTGTGTTAGTCAGGATTGTTGAAATAGGATAAAGGCTGTTATGTCAAAATACCCTATTTTGGCTTTTCAAGTTGAGAAGAACATGTAGAAAGGACCTGAGAGTGGCTTCCATGAATAGAGAGTCAACCTCACCCAAAGGTCAACAATATTGAAAGTGACTCTGTAGGAAATGGAGTCGGAAGTAAAAAGAATGTGAATCAAAAATTCAGAATCAGATACTTCCTTAGCATTTTGATATTGGATGTTCACACAGTGCCTTCCTTGATCTGGATCTTTGAGAGACTAAGAGAACCCCACCTAGCCAGACTCTGATCTACAAGTTTGTGAGATAATGAGTAGATACTAATTAAACCTGCTAAATGCGTGATGATTTGTTACAGAGAAACAAAAATGCAATATGGAGACTTCCAATATGCAGCGATTCTCAGATTTTCACATTTGTCAAAATCATCTATGCAGCTTTTAAAATACGGATAACTGAGCCCTATATTTCAAGCTTATGATTCAAAAGTTTCAGATAGGAACTGAGAAATTGTCTTTATAATAATTTCCAAGTGATGATGATTCTACTGATTTGCTCTAAATTGATACTCCAGCTTCTGGGCTTCTGTTCACACCTCTTAGTAACTCTTTCCTAAGAGAAAATAATTAGCTTATTTGACTGGTGAATCTGGTTGAAGGAATAGAACTTTTTCATTTCCTTTGAATTTCATGCTTGTGGCCAGCCTATAAGCAGAATTTTGGTTTTCTCTTCAACTTCAGTTAAACTGTTTGTCTAAGAAAAATCCAGTGTTTATCCAGGTCTGCTAGTTTCTCCATGAGGAAGTCTATCTAATGATAAGACATATTCAGAAACTTATTTTTGATTCCTTATCTTAATTACTTATATGCTCGAATCTTGCTTTCCTGAGTAACAACATTGATATTTTGACATATAGTTGGCTATAATATCTATTAGTTGATTTGGGCTTTGGTAAGGAAATGTTTTATTTGTTGATTCTATATTTTAACATCTGATGAAAGATAGAAGAATTAGATTTCATTTTAGAAGCTTACCTCTCTCAAACTGGGAATACTATTCTTTTTCTAATAGGAAGAGAGATAGTATTTCTACCAGTAATCTGTTCATAATTGCTTTATCAAAGGATCTTAAAAGAAAGGTATGGCAGTTGTCTTTGGAAGTTGATGAGATAAAACTGTGGATTTTATCAACTTGTCTTTAGACAACTCAAAATAATTCATAGCTATGTGACATCCTAACAAATCAATCCTACTAACACAAAATCCAAACAAATCCTACATACTCATAACACAAATATTTAAAGACATAAATTCTTCACTTATGAATCTGATGATCATCCAAAGAAAAACTCATACACAGGATATAAAAGTGAATGAAAATAGTCACTGTATTTATTTTTTCTCAGTGTTTTATATGTCTTTTTCTCAAAGAGATGGAAACCAAAGGAAATCAATGTTTTGAACATCCACAATATATGATTCCATGTTTATTATCTTAGTTAATCTTCTAATAATATAATTAAGGCATGCATTTTTAACTCTTTCAGTTTTATATACATCACAACTTCTGAAGGAAATGACATAAGATTCAAATCCATGGTGGCCTATCTGACACCAGAAAGAATATTATTTCCACTATGCCATATTACAGACAAAGGATGCCCAGTTAAACAATGGAAGTTAAGATAGATTAAAAAGGGTTCCCTAGTAATACTTTTTTTAACTATAACCAAATTTTCCAAAAAGATTAATTTTTTCTAACAAGTAAATCTTATATTTTTGTGAAAATATTTCAAGTTTAATAATGCTGTGTATTTGCTAAGGATATTATATATTTTGTATTATAATTATTCACAATTACAATGTTAAGATGTAGGAGACAGACATTATACAGATATATGAAGATAAGTTTTAAACAATGAATGCTTATTTATGTAAAGAAAACTTCTTATAAAGTGCTGTATCTAAACACTCACTGTTTTGCCTGGCAGCATAAATGTTTGTGAGTAGTTCACAAAACCAATGGAGTATTTTGTATTTGGTAAATGGGTTGCAGATATTTAAATTTTATGGTTTTTATCTGCATTTTTTGGAAAATTTTTATTTATGAGAAAATTGCAAGTTTTAAAAAGCAATGATGAATGTATAATTTAAAAAACTAGACTAATGAATACAAAGTGTTTAAATGGCTTAAGTTTCAACTATGAGTGTAAATAAAAAATAGCTGGTGAATTTTTGGTAACTTAAATGAGTCTGATGAGCAATAGACTCTGATTGTTAGATTAATATAACAGCAAACAAGAGTCATGTAAATTATGAATACATATGTTGTATTAATCCTTCATTAATGTAACCTAAGCATTTAACAATTTCATATGAAACTAGAAATTGCTATTCTAGAATTTACACACATTAAGATGTTAAATCTAGGACAAGAATATATGAGATGGAGTAAAATTATTTTCAAAAGTATACTGATTGATAAAAATTATTCAATTGGTTGGTTCTTTTATAAATGAATGAGTTATTGGGAGAACATATTTTTTTGCTAATGATTAGTATTATTTAAAAGTTTAACTCTCAACTTTAAAGCTATGTTTTTGTTCACTGTGTTATTTCTGTGATTGTTTAATAATGTTTCTGATCAAACTAATATGTTACATTGTGCTTACTTATGCCAAATTGGATAAATTTAACTCATAGCAAGCATAAAATTATTTAAAATTGTCAATATCAAGTCCATTCCAGTTTACTCAAAACTACTCTCAAATCTATAAATATCTACTGCAAGCAGCAAAAAACAATCTAGGGAAAAAAGCAGGTATCATTGATATAGGGGAATCAGTCTCAGTGGAAGATCTCCAAATGATATAGGGGAATAAAATGCTCAACTTACTATGTCCACGAGTTCATGTTCTCGAAAATGAAAGAATGAATTTTAGGAACAACAGAGGTGAAGAGTAGAATATATTTATTGAGAGAAAGAAAGCTTCTGTCTGAAGAGAGACAGAAGGGGGTCCTGAGTGGGTTGCCCAGGACTCTGTCTTTTGCAAGGATTTTTATAGAGTAAGACCATGGGTTCAAGGTGGGGGAAGACTGGAAACTCACAAGGCAGATAGGCATAAGGTGGAACATAACTATAGTTAGCCAATAAGATCAATAGTTTAGGTAAAATTGATTATATTAGGGACAGATGGGAAAACAAGTCACGTAGGAAGGGGGCATTCTTGGAGCTGTGACCTTTACCCTAGAGGGATGGGATAGTGGTTCCAGGGTGAGAGGGAACTAATTAGAATATTAGTCTTTAGGATGTGGAGTCATTTGAGTCTTTGTCTTGAGGCCTGGCCCTTAGCAGGAGGTGTCTTTCTCCCCCACAGATGCCAGGTGCCTGCACTGGCTCCATTGAGGACCTAGCCCTGTCTCACTGCCTATAATATTTCTGATTAACTCGGCTGCCTGTAACATTATCAGAGACCAAAAATGCTAAGCTAATCTAACATTGCTACACAATTAGCTAGCTCTTAATACTTTGAAGATATAATATAGTTATTAAGGGCTGGAGATATAGCTCAATGGCATTAGCACCTGCCTGGCAAGTGAAAGGTCATGAGTTCAATCCCTAGTACCTAATAATAATAATAATAGTATAGTTATTAAAAAGCACACATGGTATAGTAGAATGACTGAGGGTTAAAGTGTAGTGGTTTAAACACTGAGATATTTTAATTTGAATGACATAAATGAAGTTTCTGTATTAGTTGACCAAAAATAAATTATTTGGGAAGAGATACACTTAGCACTTTATTGAATTAAACAGATATGGGATTAGTTAAAATTATCATGCTATATTATATTTCATAGAAGAAAAAACATTTTCAAAGGGAAAAGTTTCATCTACCAAGTCTTCTATGAAGAATCGGCTTATTTCCTATTTCTTTCTTATTATCATGTGAATTTAGAGTTAAAAATACAATTACAGCCAAAGAAAGAAATCACAGTCCATAATGAATGTCCCACTAATCCACTAAAAGCCCAACTTCTCAGGCCTGTTTTCATCTGTTCTCTAAACAGTACAGAAAAGTCAAAGTGAAAGAGTGAGACAAGCATAAAATTAATAAAAGAAAGCAAGCATGATATAAATAACTTTAGAAAACCCTAAGACCAGTGGTGACAGATTCTAACATTTTTTAAAAATGGAAGCTGATGCTAATAAATGGAGACGTGTTGCTAATGTAGTAATCAGCAAAACAGAATCATAGAAGGTTTCAAAAGCAGTGAATTTTTACTTCCCATTTTTGGTATAAATATGGGAATATAGGTCCATTTTCCAAATATGTAGCTGTTAAAAAAGTTCACTAGTGACATTTACCAAGCATGAAATCAGAATATATCTTGAGAAAAGTCTTGAAAACTAACTAAAGCATTATGCATTCTTTTGAAGAGTATGCATTCTTCCACACTTGTTTATATGTCTGGCATATAGTGGCTTCTTTGCGTTATGCAAAGTTACAGAGCCCTAAAACATCCCAAGCCATGTGCATTTTACAACTATAATAAAGTATTCCTGATAGAGTGAAAAGCATATATAAGGGTTACAGGTAAGAGCATTTATAGTGATTACAGAAATGCAAATCATTTATAATGGCCAGGATACAGTATATGTGGATAAGCCAAACCACCCCCCCCAAAAAAGTAAAGAAATAGCACTCATCTCATATAACCAGTCTACTCAGATTGTAAAATTATCCTTAAAAATACTAAATTATTGGAGAATAATTAACTAGACAATGGATATTAACCACATGAAGTTTATACATTGAATATCTTGTACCTTAACTTAATTAAGTACTTAAAACTTTCCCATGGGTATAAAAATTCAGAAAACAAAGGATATCTATGCTGTGGCTTTCTAAAGTACTTCTTATTGTTGGTCTTTCATTTCTGAAATCAGTCAATGATAAACTGATTTTATTCAGTGTACATCGATTACATAATTTCACATGAGGTTTAAAAATTGAGTATCTCCTAAGTATTTTTTTTTTGCTGTTTTTCTGGGTAATTTGCTGTATTGAAAATAACTACTAGTATTTATTGCCAATTTTATGTGTTCAGCACTGTTAGGAGCTTTATATACATGAACATGAATACTTACAATTACATTTCAAAAAATATACTATGAATGCTATTTTAGAGAGAAAAAAATGTCTTAAAGAAGTTAAGTAACATTCCAAGCATCCAAAGACTACTAATGCTAAGAGATAAGCTTTTTGCATTAGGTTCAAATTCATACATTCATACACAGATAACATATCCTCACACTTTCATATGCATACATATGCCCGGCCCTACAATTCTTTTATTCCACCAACCTAACTTTCACAGTGACTTAGAGAACTTACTGTACTTGAAATTTAGAGAATTTAGAATGTCTATTTTCCTCAAAATTCCCTTAACAGTTGAATATTTTTGGCTTTGCTAACAGTTGAATATTTTTGGCTTTGCTAAACAATGCATGAGATTATAAACTTTACAGCTTCATCAGTAGCACCACAAGAAAAGGTAAATATTTTATTTCTCTCTGAGATTCTAGCATAAGAATCAAACTATACTTATTGTATACTGTGAAAGAAGAAAATGTACATTTTGTTCATTCTTATAGTTTTTAATTAACTAGATAATTCATTTGGAATGACACAATACTTTAAATCTGAGCTTTAAAGTGATACAAAAAATGTGCCTAGTTTTCAAAATTGGTTGTGCTTCAGAGCTCTTCTCTAACATGCAATATATTGTTTTATTATTCAAAATATATTTGATGTCTTAAAATCACAGAGTTTAGGATTTTACTGAAATTAGTTATATTCTCAAAGTAAAAAAAATTGATATTAAAAGTAATGTGTTCAAAATATACTCTTGGTTAACTCCTTTGTTCTTTCCTGTCCTGTACCTGTCTTTCAAAACCAGATCTACCACTGTGCACATCAAAACCGTTCTCTTTCATGGCTACTCCACATACATGAATGTATTCTTTGGAACATGCAAGTCCCTGTATCTCATCATGGCACATACAACCTTTTTCATGGATGCAGAAGGTATAAAAGGCTATTTTCTGTAAATTTCATTTCAATCAGTTTTCATAATCTATAAATCTGCTAGCTTTCAAGGACTTTTTTTCTTTCACTTTTTTGGGGGGAATGGGGGATTGAATTTACAACCTCGTGCTTACTGGGCAAGTGCTTGAGCTGCTGAGCTAAGCTTTCTAGAATTATTAAAAAATAGGCATCAATAAACCTTATGTAGTTTTCTCTTTTTCCTTAGAATATTTGTGCTCAAGATACTGGTTGTATTTTATCTTTGACAACCTCTTTAATTTTGTACATGACTATGTACAAAGTGAAATGCTTATAGTAAATTTTTTATATTTTTTCTTGACTCTTAAGCAAGAGAGAATTACATTCAAAATTAATTAAAAATAATAGGTAAAGATGAAGACTTTTTAAGTATTCATATTTTATGATGTAAGTCTATAATAAGTTATATATACTAGATACATGAAGATACATGCCTTTGAAGAGATTATACTTTATAGGATCATTATATTCATTTCCCAAATGTGTGTAAGGTTTATTTATACATTATAAAAACACTATAATATGGAACATATATTCCCTACTTATACAACATAAAATATTACTTATAAAGAAATGACCAGATGTCTCATATTTATATTGATACACACTTAACTAATTTCAACAGGAAAATTAATATAACCCTATTAAGACAACTCCGTTGTGTTATTTAGATATATTTAAAGGCATTGAAGTGTAAAGAATGAGAAGATGAAATAGGAATAAACAGTATCATCATTTAAGCCTGTTTTGAAATTTAGAAAGGACTCCACACTTACCATTCTAATCCTGTAGTTGACAGAAACTTATTAAGTTTATTACTTGAAATTAAAGACACTTTTAACATATTGCTATCTGGAAATGCATCAATCATTTAAAAAACACATCAACATTATAATAAATGGTAACCAGAGAAATTATTAATGCTCTTTACATTTTATAAGTAATCCTAGGTTTTAAAGAAGACAATTTCTGGATCATTGCCATAGAGTAAAGAATATTGAATTAGGAAGATATATACCCCAAGCGCTTATTTTTTATAAGCCTATAAATCTGTTTCATTTTATATTTAAAACTGATTCATTAGTATATGTGCTTTTGATACACATAGTACTTTTAGAATTAATGAAAGCTATTTGGACATATGAAGAACTTAAACAGATTTATCCCAAGCCTGAGATGCCTTTATTACAGTTATAGTGAAAATGTAGCCATCCCCATGGAAGAATGTTGATGTTACTTTATAAGAAACAGAATAAATCTGATTTAAGAATGGTTAAATCTTTGTCTTAAAATGAATTGTTGAGTAGATGACATAACTGAAGAGGTCTACAGCTGGCATTTGCTATTACAAGCGATTGGTTCATCTCACCATTTAACCAGTGTCTTTAACTAAGGACCAGTAAACCATGGCTGCTTACAGATGAAATACAATTTATCATCAGTTTTTGTACATAATGTTATTTTAAAATTTTAGTTTGTTAATACACTTGTGTAGTAAATAATATTCACATTCCCTGTGGTAAGTTGATACATGTACATCATGTATTTTAATACCATTTTTTATCCTCTATTCCTTCTTCCTCTACTAATCTCTTGATTTTCTTCCTTATTGTTTTTGGACATGTTTTCAGTATATAATGCTCTCACATATTGTTTACGATCCTTCTGTGGAGGTGGTACATGTCCCAGTTCTCTTATCCCTACCTTCTGTCCCTGCTCCATCTCTTGATTTCCTTCTCCTTTTGAGGACAATTTATTTCCTTCCTTCCTATTAACTATCTTTTACTTTATTTTTTAATTTTACTCTGAGTTTTTATATAAGATAAACTATATGCTATTTAAGCTTTTTGTCTAAGCTATTTCACTTAACGTTATGGTCTTAATGTCCATCCATTTCCTTATAAATAGCTCAATCTTATCTTTCATTATAAAGTTATTTTGAGCGCAGCCATATTTACTTATTCATGTGTTGCTGGCGAAGCTTTTCTACAGTTAAGTTGATGCCACACAGTTTACAGACCAAAACCCTAAAATATTCAATATACATGTCTTCATAAAATGGAGTTAAAAAGTACAATTGGAAAAAAATGGATGAGAATTTTTTTACTTTTCAAAAATTTTATTTAAATAAAAAAAAGCAAAATGGAAAAAAGAGTAGAAATAATACAGAATTTCAAAAAAAGTAAACAGTAAGAAATCACTAGTTGATAAATTACATATTGTCCTCTTAGAAATAGTTGTTAAAGTTACAAAATTAAAGCATACAAAGCAGATGAACAGTGAGACTGCAAACAGTTCTGTTTAGTGATAAAACAAAAACTTAGTAATATGGTTATCAATCCTATGCACTTAAACATACATGCAGTTATATTCTTTAGAGAACTTTCTTTTCTTCTCTTTTTTATAATAGCAATTACACATTTTGTGTTTTAGTACTCCTACATTTCTTAGTATATTTTACACTAGAGACACAATGTGATATTTATAAATATGATTTTTATTTGTTTCACTAATGAGGATAGTCTCAAATTGTTTCCATTTACCTATGAAGGCCTCAAGATCATCATTTTTTTATAGCTGAATAATATTCCATTGTATAAAAAAACCCCACATCTTTTTTCATCTATTCTGCAGTTGATGGGCATTTTGATTGTTTCCAAGATTTAGCTATTACAAATTGTGCTGCTATGAACATGGGTGCACATATATCACTGTGATATGACCTTTTCAGGTTTTTTGGGAAATAACCAGGAGGGGGATAGTTGGATTGAATAAAACTTCCAATACTAGTCTTCTGAGAATTCTCCATACTGACTTCCATAGTGGTTGCACCAGTTTACACTCCCACCAATAGTGGAGAAGTGTTTCTTTTTCCCCACTGCCTCACAAACATTTGTTATCAGTTGATTTCTTGATGGCAGTTATTCTTCCCAGAGTGAGATGAAATCTCAATGCTGTTTTAATTTGCATTTCTCAAATTACCAGTGATGGTGAATGTTTCTTCATGTATTTATTTGTCATTTGTATATCTTCATCTGAAAACTGTGTGTTCATCTCAGATGTCCATTTTTGGAGAGGGTCTTTGAATTTTGGGGGGTCTTGATATTTTTCAACATATGTTCTAGATATAAGTCCTTTGTCTGAGGGGTTGCTGGCTAAAATTCTTTCCCATTCTGTGGGTTTTCTTTTCACTCTGTTGGTGATTTCTTTTGAAATGCAGAAACATTTCAATACAATGAGATCCCAGTTGTTGATTCCTTGAAAACTTTCCCATTCAGTTTGTTCATGAATTCTTTGCCTATCCCAATGTCTCCAAGATTTCTACTTACTTTGTCCTCCAGTAGATTTAGTGTTTCAGTTTTAATATTTAGATCTTTAATCCATTTAGGCTATAGTTTTGTGTATCGCAATATGCATGGGTCTAGTTTCTGTCTTTGGCACATGGAAAGCCAATTTTTCCAACACCATTTATTAAAGAGGCTATCCTTCTTCCAGTGGACATATTTAGCCCCTTTGTCAAATATCAGGTGGCTGAGTGTCTTTGTAGTTGTGCTTGCATCTTCTAATCTGTTCCATTGATCCTCAAGTCTATATCTTTGCCAGCACCATGCTGATTTTATAAATGTGGCTTTGTAGTATAGATTCAAGTCAGGAATTGAGATGCCTCCTGCCTTGCCTTTGTTGCCCAGAATTGCCTTTGCTATTCTAGATTTCTTCTGTTTCCAAATGCATTTTAGGAGTGCTTTCTCTAGATCTGTGAGGTATGTCAATGGTAATTTGATTGGGATAGTATTAAATCTGTATAACAGTTTTGAGAGTATGGCCATTTTCACAATATTGGTTCTTTCTAGCCAGGAGCAAGAAATATCCTTCTATTTTCTAATATTCTCTTCAATCTCGTTTTTAGCATAGCATAATTTTCAACATATAGATCGTTTATATTCTTGGTTAGGTTGATTCCTAAGTATTTCATTTTTTTAGGTGCTATTGTGAAGGATGATCCTTCCATAATTTCTCTTTCAATGAGTTTTTTGTTTGTGTACAGGAATGCTATTGATTTTTAAGCATTCACTTTGTATCCAGCTACACTGCTAAACTTATTACCTCTGGTAGTCTTTTAATGGGGTTTTTGGATCTTCTATATAGAGTATCATGTCATATGCAAATAGTGATGTTTTAACTTCTTCCTTTCCAATTTTTATTCTTTTTATTTCTCTCTCTGGTCTGATTGCTCTGGCTAACATTTCCAGAACTATATTGAAAAGGAGTGGTGAGAGTGGACATCCTTGGCTTGTTCCTGATTTTAGACTAAAAGCTTTCAGTTTTTGTCCATTTAGTATAATGTTGGCTGTTGGTTTGTCATAGATGGCCTTTATAAGATTGAGGTAGACACTGTGTATTCCAAGTTTCTGAAGGGTTTTTATCATGAACATGTGTTGGACTTTATCAAAAGCTTTTTCTGCATCTATTGAGATGACCATGTAGTTTTTGTTTTTGTCTCTGTTGATGTGGTGTATTACATTTATTGATTTGCATGTGTTAAGCCATCTCTGCATTCCTGGAATGAATCCCACTTGGTCATGATATATAATCTTCTTGATAATTTTCTGCATTCTATTTGCCAGTATTTTATTGAGAATCTTTGAATCAATGTTCATTAGTGAGATTGGTCTATAGTTCTTCTTTTTGGTTGGGTCTTTCTCTGGTTTTGGTATGAGAGTGATACTTACCTCCAGAAATGATTTAGGCTGGACTGCTTCCTTTTCAATTTCATTGAAGAGTTTAAGGAGTACTGGCATCAAATCTTCTCTAAATTTCTTGTAGAATTCAGCTGTGAATCCATCAGGACTTGGGCTTTTCTTTGTTGGTAAGTTTTTAATCATGCTTTCAATTTCAATAGTTGATACTGGGTTATTCAAAATTGTTATATCTTCTTGGTTGAACTTTGGTATTTCATAAGTTTCTAGAAATCTGTCTATTTCCTCTGTGTTTTCTACTCTATGTGAGTAGAGATTTTCAAAGTAGGTATTCACGATCTTTTGAATTTCCTTTGGATCTGTAATTTCTCTCTTTTCAGTCCTTATTGCATGCATTTGGGTTTTTTTTATTTCTTTTTCTTGATGAGGTTAGCTATAGGTTTGTCAATTATCAGGTTCTGCCCTAGATCCCCAATCTTCCAAATGAGTGTAGGGTGGAGGTTAAATAAAAAGAGACAAATTGTATAATTTTAGGGGCTCCATCCAGGAGGATCAAAACCCTTTAGTTGAGCTCGTGACTCTGAGGGTTAAGACCCCATCTTCTCTGTATTAGCCTACTTTATTAGGACCACGGACAAAGGGTGAGAAAACTAAGAAAAGGCAGGAAATGAGCAGGACCCTGGGTGTCTCCAAGTTGTAAATTAGGCCAATTTAGGAGAACCATCTTATTTCCCAGATAACAGTCATGGTAGAATGGAGACTATAGGTGTAAACTTCCTTTAACTGTTGTCTCCATTTAATTAATTAGTAGAAGAGCCAAGGTGTCTTCAGCTGTGGCCTTATCTTGCCCTTTGAGGTGTCATTGGCCTCATTGGTTACTACAAGACAAGCGATTCATAGAAGTTCACTTACTATGAATCAGCTCCCGTTGCCAGGGAAGGGGCCGAAGCCTAAGACAGACTCATAGATAAACATAGAAAGCCAATTAGTAAAATTTAAATCCTGCTCAGAATGGCTTTCTTAGTGGTCTCCAACAGTCAATTATGTTTATTCTCCCCCCAAAAAGATTTTTTTAATTGGTACCAGGGATCTAACTCACAAGCATGAGCTTGCAAGGCAGGCACTTATGTCACTGAGCTAAATCCCCAGCTCCTAAAACCAGCTTTTTGATTCATTTATTCTTTGTATTTTTTTTTTTAGTTTCAATTGCATTGATTTCTGATCTAATCTTTATAATTTCCTCTCTTCTATGAGTTTTGGATTTAACTTGCTCTTCTTTTTCTAGAAGCTTTAGATGAAGCGTTAGGTTGTTTATTTGTGCTCATTATGCTTTCTTGATATGACAATTTATTACTATATATTTCCCTCTTAAGACCACTTTCATTGCATCCCACAGATTGCAGTATGCTGTTTCTGCATTTTCATTGAATTGTAGATATTGCTTTATTTCTTCTTTAATTTCATCTGCAGCCCACTGATTGTTCAGAAGGTTGTTATTTAATTTCCATGTATTTATGCAGGTTTTTGAAATTTCTTTTGCCATTAATTTCCAATTTCACTGTGCTATGGTCAGATATTATGCATGGGATATTTTCAATTCCTTTACATTTACTTAAGAATGTTTTATGGGATAGTATATAGTCTGTTTTGGAGAACATCCCATGCACAGCTGAGAAGAATGTGTATTCTTATGTGGTTGGGTGGAATGCTCTGTAAACATCCACTAAGTCCATTTGTTCAAAGGTATGATTCAGTTGTGTTTTTGCTGACTTTGTCTAGTTGATCTATCTCTTTGTGAAAATGGGGTATTAAGGTCCCTGTTATAATTGTATTCTTGTGTATTTGGTTTTTCATGTTCATTAGTATTTGTCTTATATAGTTGGATGCTCCTGTATTTGGTGCATATATATCTATAATTGCTATTTGTTCCTCTTGAATTTTTCCACTAATGAGTATGTAGTGACCTTCTTTATCTCTTTTAATCATTTTAATCATCAGATTTGAAGTTCATATTGTCTGCAAATATAGTAGTTACCCATGGTTTTTTCTGGCTTCCTGTTGCATGGGATACTGTTTTCCATTCTTTGACTTTTAATCTATGAGTTTCCTTTTGGGTCAGATGTGTTTCTTGTATCCAGCCTTTTGTGAGATCATATTTCTTGATTGATTCTGTCAACCTGTTTCTTTTGATAGGTGAATTGAGGCCATTTACATTTATGGATATCACTGATATGTACTGGCTTGACTAGCCATGTTATGTTCCAGTTGTTTGCTTTCTGCTTTTTTCCCTTATTTAATTTCTTGTCCAGCCTGGTTGTTTCTTTCTTTTGTGGTTCTGGGGATTGTGGTCATTTTTATCTCTATCTAGTATGTCTTTCAACACTCTAGGGTTAGTTTGTTGGACATGAATTTCTTCAGTTGTTCTTTGTTGTGGAAGTATCTTGTTCCTCCATTAAATTTGAATGAAAGTTTTGCTGGATACTTCAGTCTGAGTTGCAAGTTGTTTTCATTCAGACCTTGAAATACCACACTCCAAACTTGTCTTGACTTGAGGGTTTGTGCTGAAAAGTCTAATGGGCTTTCCTTGATAGGTGAGTTGTATCTTTCTCTAACAGATTTTAGTATTTAGTGTTTTTATGCTGCATGTCTGGGATCTTAATTATTATATGTCTGGGTGTAGATTTATGTTGGTTGTGATTGACTGGTGGTCTGTATGCCTCACTTATCTGCATATCAGATTTTTTCCCCATGTGTGGAAAATTTTCTGCTATTACTTCTGTGAATAGTTTTGTTATGTCATTTGTATTGACTCCTGTATCTTCACTGATGCCTATTAGTCTTTTTTTTTTTCTCTTGGCATCATCTTGAAGCTGCTGGATTGTCATTTCATGTTGCTTTATTATTTTTAAAAGTTCTATCCTGTCATGATCACTAGTTGTGATCCTGTCCTGGAGATCCAAAATTCTATCCCCAGTTTCACTTAAATGGTTTTGCCAGCTTTCAATTGAATTTTTTGTTTCTTGGATGCCTCTGAGTTTGTTTCATGAATTCTGCTTGTTTTCTAGGTTATTCATTCAAGGTTTCAATCATTTTGCCATGCTCTTGTAATTTTTTGTCTATTTCTTTTCTAGCTCCATTGAGCAACTCCTTTGCTAAGGCTGTTATGTCTTTACATGAGAGATTACTTCTAATTTGATTTTCTCTACCTTCATGGAGTTTTTGTTTGTTTGTTTGTTTGTTTCACTTGCTATCTTTTCAGAGATTTCTGGTGTGTTACTTTTGAAGTCCTCTATTTCAATGTCTCCTGTACTTGTTCCTGATGGACTACATGTTTGAGATTGCATTTTGCTTTTTTGTTTTGCCATTTTCCCCTTTTGGGTTAATCATTGGTCCTTCAGTCCCCCTAGTGTCAACTATTGGTAGTTGGGGTCCTACTGTAAGGTTGATGCTTGTCTAATTGCTGGGTCCCACAATGAAGAGGTGGGCCAGTCACTTGAATTCTCTCTGCAGGGCCTGTTGGATGAGTCCTATATTTTTCCTAGGCTGATTAGCGTAGGAGTATTGATGGAAATCAACCCTTAGTTCCTGCTGTTATTAAGTCTTCAGGTTGTTCAGAGTCACCAGATCTTTCTGTTTATAGTGTTTTTCTCACCTGGGACCCTACTGTGTCTCATAGGTGTCTTTTAATTTTCTCCAGGTTGAGGGAGTCCTTATTGACACCCTCCTCAACCTACCTCTCTATGTGGAGGAAGGACTAACCTACCCACTTGCCAAGTTCACCAGTGGTCTACTTCTGGAGGGCACTTCACTATTGCTCCTGTTTACCCATTGAAGATGGCAAACTCTATTCCTATTTTAGTGGCAAATTCACCTTACTGATGGAAGACTGCTGTGTTCTTCTATTTGGATTGAGGGGTTACTGAGTCTCCCCTCGATACTGCATGGTTAATCCATTGCAGTCCAAGTTCTTGGGGGAGGTGTGGGAGCCAAAGATCAACAGCAATGCTAAGTCCAAGAGGTGGGGGGGTGTCCCTGATGGCAGCAGTTGGATTGCAAGGTGCTTGTAGGCTGGAGTTCCTAGGTCTTGAGGTGCATTGCCTGGGACTGTGTGGACACAGGAGGATCCCAGTTTTGGCCTGGCCCACCTGTGCCACTGGCTGGAGTTCCTGGATCCTGCAAGCTTGTCTTCCGGGAAGGCAAGGGTTGTGGGAGGGGCCTGCCTCCAACCTGGCCCTGTATGCCTCACTGGCTGGAGTTTCTGGGTCCTGTGAGGTGGTTTTCCCTTAAGATAGGGGTTGTGGGAAGGGCCTCGGTCTAGTCCATTCCCATGTACTCTGCTGGATGGAGTTTCTGGGTCACATGAGGTGCTCTGCCAGGACTGTGAGGGTCATGGGAGGAGCCCGGTCTAGCCCAGCCCCGTGTGTGTGTTGCTGGTTGGAGTTCCTGGGTCCCATGGGACAGTCTGCTGGGAAGGTGGGGGTGGAGGGAGGAGCCCAGGTCTACTCTGGCCCTGTTCCTTGGGGCTCCACAGGCATGCTGCTTGATGGTCGTCTCCAAATATCTCCCCTGTCTTCCTCAGAAAAGCTCCCACAGTGACTGTGACAGGCCCATTCCTGAGTCACACTATTATTTGGGAGGTGTTAAGCATGGGTTGCAGTCCAGTAATGCTCCAGGAAATAAGGTCTGGTTTCACCAGCTGGGATTTCAGCATTTGTTCCAGTTCAGTCCTTTAAAATACATCTCTTAAGTCCAGGCATGCAGTGCATGTGAAGACCTTCTCTAAGGCCTGCAACATATCTGAATACATGTTTCTCACACCCAAAGACCAACATTACTGGAGATGCACTGAGAAATAAGGTAAGATTATTCCATACTGATATTGAAGTAGTGCACCCTTCAGCCAATGTAAGAAGCTTTCCTTGGCAGAGTGGTGGAACACAACTGTAATCCCAGCACTGGGGGGGGGGCTAAGGCAGGAGGATCACCTTGAGTTTGAGGCCAATTTTAACTAAAGAATGATTTTAAGACAGCTTGAATTACAGAGCAAGTTTCTGTCTTAAAAAAAAGTTTCTTAAACTGGATGTGGTAGCACAGAACTATAATATTTTTACTTTGAGAAACATCACAAATTCAAACCAAGAGTGGGTAATTTATCAAGACTGTCTCAGAATGAAAATAATAAATAAATAAATAAATAAATAAGGTCCAGAGATGTGTACCTCATGATGAAGACCTCAAATTCACTCTCTAGTAAAGGAAAAACATAAAAAGGAAAATCCATTTTTCTGTAGGAAATATGCAGACATTCAAAGTACAGAGTTGTGAAAATCAGAAGAATTTTTCTTGTCTACAATCCACAGTTATTTTGTTTCTATTAATGAGATTTTTTAAAACAAAATAAAGGTTGGTTGTATAATCCCAGCACCTGAGAGCCCAAGACAGGAGAATCCCTTTGATTTCAAGGCCAATCTGAGCTACATGGTGAGTTCAAGACCAGCTTGAACTATTTATCAAGACCGTGACTCAAAAGAAAAAAAATAAAAGAACAAAATAGAGTAATGTAGTGTTTCAAATATTTCCAAACTATCCATGGATTATAGATAACTGTATCAACTAACACTAGAAAGTTTCCAAGTGACAGAGAATAAAACAGTCAGGTGATTTAAAGAATAATCTTTATTTTATTTTAAAGAGAATAAAATCAAGCAAAATAAAACAAAACAAAGCCAATCCAAACAAACCAGTGTAAGTGACATAGGGCTTCAAAACTGTAAGAAATCAACAATAATGCCTCTTGTCTTCAAAATAGCTGTCCATACCTTCAGACATAGCAAAAATCAAATAAAACAGAATAGAATAGAATAGAACCAATAAAAACAAAACAATGAATACAATAAAGGACTTCAAGACAAGACAGTAGTAAATCGAAAATGCCTACCATAATATATTTTGCTGTTTTTGAAATAGCTGCCCATGCCATCAGATATAACAAACAAAACAAAATCAAACAAAACAGAATAAAACCCAATAAAACAATGAAAATGATACAGGACTTCAAAGTAAAATAATAGGGAATTAACAAGGGTTACCACCCTCAGAAGGAGATTCCCCCCTAGATGCCACACTGTTTACTGCTATCCTCTAAACAAACAGATGATCAGACTAACACTCCTAGACCTGCAAAGTCAGTGAAACACCAAATACTACCAGCATCAAATTGCGTTTCACAATAGATATCATTGTAGGCTGTGTTTCTCTGGATGAGCCAGTTGCTCACGGAGGTGGAGTGTGTGGCGTGGTGTGGTGTTGGCTCTTCATACTTCCCATTCTACACTCCTAAAGGGGCTGAGGTCTAGGGTCTGGCTGTCCTTCCAGCGGCGGTGGTCTGTGCATGGTTCTGGTTCACCAAAGAGAAGAATCTTTTTCCAAAATTGGAATGAAGGAACACTTCACAGTGATCTCCTTCACTACATTTCTCTTCCAGTTTTTTTTTCTAATTTTAACCTATTTTTTAAAAGCACATTCTCATGATTTTTTTTAGTTAAAAAAATTATTAATTTTCATCCTAACTTAAACCAAGCCATGCTTGATAGAGTTCTGAGTCCTCCAAGTAAAAAAAAAAAATGAATGGAGTCTCAAATACCAATGTTTTAGACACCTCTCACTTCAGCCGCCTTCCTTTTTTTTCTATTCTCCTCTTCCTCCTCCTTTATCCTCTTCCTACTTCTTACCTCAGTCTTCTTTTTTCTTCCTTTTGTTCAACACAGGGTCTCGCTCTATAGCTCAGACTGGGCAGCTCACAATCCTCCAGCCTTAGCCAGGACTTTAGACATGTGACATTCTGTCTAACTTGCATTATAGCAAAAATGAAAATGACAGTGGAAACTCTGAAAAGTAACATCTTACATTTATTTATTTATCTATTTATTTACTTATCTTTGAGAAATATTATTTTAAAAGATATAATTCATATTCCCATTCATCCAAAACTAATAGAACTATTGGTTCTATTGGATTATTAAATCAAGGCACTTCCTTGGAACTGATACAGGGCATATGATATAGGGACAATATGGGACCTCTAGACAACCCACATAGCATAAAGGAGATATAATTGTCAATCTTCTAGATGTCTGATACACACAAGATTGTGTTCCCTAAAATCAAAAAATGAATTCTAGGAACAATGGTAGTTAAGGGTAGGAAATATTTATTAAGAGATCAAGAGCTTTTGTCTAAGAGAGACAGAAAAGGGTCTCAAAGGGATGGCCCTTGATCAGTAGAATTTCTTATCTGTATGCATTAGTCATTTATTGCTGTGAAAATACATTAAAACAAACATTGATTTAAAACAGTACAAATGTATATCCATACATTTTCTGTTGGTTAGAAGTGTAGGTGCCACAGGGTCTAAGGATTTTATAAAACATCAGTATACATGGTTGATTGGCAAAGCTGTCACATCTAATGTAAGACTGGGGAAGGATCTACTTCCCAACTCACATGGTTGTCTGCAGAATTCTGTTCTTTGATGTTCTGAAACTGTGGGTCTCTTTTATTTCCTAGCAGGTGGCAAGAACCACCCTTCCTCTCTAGCTGGAGTCTTTCCTTGATTTCTTGGTATTCTTAAAATGACTCTTGGGTTTAGCCAAGTCAGCATAGTAGACAGAAGAAGATGAACAATATGGTTTAATGAAATATGATTATGGGAATGGCTATCACACTGGCCTTAGTCTACTGGTTCAAAAGAAGCTATGTATTCTGTAAATAGGCTAGGATAGAAGATTAAACCTGGTGAAAATTACAGAGAGACAATGATTTACTAACTGCTTTTGAGTATGTATACTGTACTAATTCCTTTTCCTTTGTGATTTTGAAACCTTTAAATAACAGTTATCTGGACTGTATTACAGTTTATTTTCTGCCACCTCTGTCTTGTAAAAATGCTGCAATGTTTATAAGAAGATAATAAAATTTAAATTCCATTATTCAGTGATAAAATTATAGCACATATGTATTGAAAATTAAAAAGAAAACTGTGTAATCATCTTTATGACTTGATCATGGGTTCTACTCTATTACTCTGATCTGAAAATATCTTCATAGATAGAGTTATTGTGAATATTGAACTAACCTTCCTTTTATTTATTTATTTATTTTTGTTGTTGTTTTTAGTAATGGATTTCTCAACCCTTAAGTTTATATGGAACTCTCAAATATCTTCAAGTTTTCTAAGTTTTTCCACTCTTCATATTTACATTTAATTATACAGTTATTTGATATAAGCTGTTGTGATACCCTCCTTATATATAATTGCATGTTTGTATTGCATAAATTAGTAAGAACCTTCCTTTTGTTGAACTTATAAAGGCAGAAAATTAATCTATATTATCATTAACTTCCTTATAATTTTCTAGCCTTGATTGTGAAAATGATGGTAAAGGAAGGTGGTGGACTAATAATAGTAAAAATTCATGTCAAAATAAATTTCCTTGGAACTTCATTGTTATAAGGAGATGTTAGAATTCCAGATTTAGTAAGTAATACAGTCAAAATGCAAACTCTTATTATTTGATCCCCAAGCTATATCACATGTATCAAATGCTAAAAAACAATCATATTCATTAATGAGGTATTAATTGCTTTTTATTTGGTACCAGTTTTTAAAATGTACATTTCATTTCTTGGCCTTTTTCCTATCTTGGTTGAAAATGTAAACAATACACAGAAAAAACTTGATAAGTATACAAGCTCATGTAGTATAATAATGTAACTTCTAAATACGGAGGGCTGAATGAGAAAATGAATATTAATTCAAATATATTTTTTCAAATTTTGGGGCATAAAATTTTACCATTTTTTATGACACATACCAGCCTCAAAATGTTTGCAATCAGTTTTAAATATGTTACTTTTTGTATTATTATTGAATTAAAAAATCTGGTTTAGTATCTGGGCATATATATTTGTAAGGTCAGACCCAAGATACATGTTGTTCCAGAACTTAATCACATATGGTCAAGAAAGTGGATGCCCAGACATAAATGGCATTCTTCACACCAGTGTTTTTATTTAGGTGAGACGGTATGATTAAATATTACCAAAAAAGTGTTATTTTTGGGCCAAGGTGGTTAAGGAATACATAATTCTTTTCTGCTTTTTCATTTTAGCTATATTTTCTACCTATTATGGTAGCTTTAAAGAAATGTGGATGGTGACTTTGGAAAGGATTTTTTGAAGATGTCAAAAATAGAAGGAGTACTTGCTGACATCTCTGTTCATATACAAGGCACCAAGCAGACAGGATAATGATTCTAGACTCTACTGGACAAAAATAAATGTCTCTCTAATTGGACTCATTATGCACTTTTGAGCTTCTTTAGTATCTTAATGAATATATAATAAAAGATATTTTGTTTTTATATAAATTTCACAATTGCATGCTCATAGCTTACTATTGTGAACATTCATTTTACTAAATGAACCAAATGTTGATCTACTTTTAGAAAAGTGGAACTCAGTTCTGCATTTTTACAGCCTAGATAGCAAATTTCCTAATATTCTGCTTGAAAATGGCCAGAGATTGTCCTCTCATTAGTAATTGTTAAAGAGAAATGAATTACCCAAAAACTTAATTATCAAGGACCTTGTCGAGATCCCCAACCTCCTAAATGAATGCATGGTGAAGGCTTAAATAAAAGAGACAAGTGGTATGATTTTAGGGCTCTACGAGGATCAAAACCCTCTAGCAGAATTTGAGACTCTGGGGGTTAAGACAAAGAATGTTTCAGGGCAGAATGTATTTATTTGGGTTTTCAAAAAAGGAAGAGGTTAGAGTGGAAAACAGGAAACTGAGCAGGATCTTGGGAGTGGTTCAAGGACTTTTCCAAGTAACAGATTGTGTTAATTTAAAACTATTTTATGTTAATTTAGGTTGACTTTCACTACTAGAGTGAACTACCTGAAGCTACAATCTCTATCCTGCTAATTGGGGTTGGAGCCAGGTGTCCTCAGCTGTGGCCTTATCTTGCCCTTGGAGGCATCTCTTTGTTCTCAGATCAGCCATGTCCCAGCCATGCTGCAACTCTGCATGTTTGTTCAATTTCCAGATGCAATGGCTCCTAATACTTGGTAATTTAAAACAGTTATTAGTTAGTAGGTTAGAGTGTCTGTGGATTTGGCATCTGTATTTGAATTATCCGGGTACCTCTCATTCAGTCTCTTTCATAGGATACAATAAAATTTTCTACTGGGTCTAAAGATCTTTGTAAGTTTACATGGGAAATAATTTGTATGCAAGTTTATTCAGGTGGCTGTTAACAGATTTTAAGTCTTCTCTGAGTTTTAGCTGAAAAAAATCAATTCCATGCCACATGTATGTTAAATAAATTCACTCCAAATCATCTTTCTGTATTGCCCTCTGCACTTTCTCACAGGAGGATAGGACCACTAGTTTAGAGGCACAAACAGCAAACTCAAGTTCATACATGCCGAAATCTGTACAGATAACTGAAATAAACTTAGCTATTTAAAGCCTTTTCTTCCCCAAGCCATGAAATTGCACCCAGCGTGTGTTAGCCATAAATAAGATTATACAAGTTCCAAAACCATGGCTTTACTTTTGAGCTCCCTGACTCAGTCTTCCCTTTTTGCCACTGATCAACAACACTATTTATGTAATTCACCTCTTTTATGCTGCTCTTCTCCTGACATTTCTTCACCTTTCATCCTGTCTGGATGGAGTCCCTCATCCCTGACTTTTGAAGGCCTGCTGAGGAGAGAGACATCCTTTCCAAGGTTCCTGGTGTAGGCACTGCCTAATAAAATTTACTGCACAACACTGAGATCCCATGGCCTTGTTTATTCTTAATCAGCTCTCAAGTATTTGAATTTTATGTGTGCCTCACTATAGTGGCTCATAGATAAAGCACAGGCAAGTCAGCATGGAAGAGTATCCAAGTCAGAAACCAAGTGTCCATAGCCTCTCTCTGGATGGCTGTGAGAATGTATTCTTTACCTTTATGTAATATTTTTATGCCTCTTATTAATGCATTCTACAATTTTATTTTCTCCATGCAAGAGCTTCCATGGTGCCTATTTTGTAAAAAGGGTAGTAAAAGAACCATTCATTTTAAATACCTTGTAATTTTCTCATAATCTTATTACTTCTACATTTTTGAAAGATTTCCTTGTCCTTCAAGGGAGAAAATCATGAAGAAAATCCTTTTTATTGTCACTATTAGTAGTCACCAACACAAACTGAAACTTGTTATAATTCTTTGGTTTTTGAAAAACACTTTATATACATAAAAACTCATTTGAACTTCACAGAATTTTAAGAAGCCACAACATTTTTCATTTTTCTCCACATACTTTTGATTTCAAATCAAGTCAACTAAGAGTTAACTCACAAGTGAAAACTTTTCCATCTGAAAGGGCTAATTTTCTTCAGCACATAATATGACAAAATTGCCTTTTGCAAAATATCTTTGGACACTGTTAGCAATATATGTGGCAGCATGCTGTGAATAATGATTTCTTCCTGCTACTGAAGAATTTGACAGTGTTATATGAAGTCAAAACTATTTTCATGTTACAATGTGGTTAAGTTATTATTTAGTTTTAACCGAGTTTTTAAAGCAATGCAGAATTGTATTTTCTTCAATATGTATAAGGTATAATAGTCCCAAAGAGAATATTTGCATGCACCTCAAAATTAAACTAAATAAATAAATAAATATTTTCATATATTCTCCTTTTGATGAATAGAACATACATCCAGGAACAGTTAATAATATTGATATTACCATCTTTCTTTTTTTCAGGTATTGAGAGATATTCTCAATTAATATTCTTAGTTATGCATTTTAAAGTGATAGTTCTATAGAAATTCTGGCTTTTTAAATCCTCAAAATATAAATTGTATGACTCAGGAGTTTTAGAAATTGGTAAATCTTTGTTCTCTCATGTCTTCTACCATCACATTTCTACAAGAAATGGAAGAATCAAAAGAAAAGAATCTTAGTTAATGGCCAATTACTTCTTCATATTTTGGTTAAATACAAAGTGATTCTTTTTCTTTTCTTTCTTTTTCTTTTTTTTGATGAGAGAGATACAGTATTTATTTGCTAAACTAGAAAATTTTATTTTTTTGTCCTTTTGAAACAGGGTTTCATTATGTAGTTCAGGCTGGGTTTGAGCTCACAAGGATCCTCCTGCTTCAGCCTCCAGAGTGCTGGGATTACAGAAGTACACCACCAGGCCAGGCTTCTAAATTAGACAATTTTAAAAGCAAAATATGTTTCATGATAGAGCAAATAAAATAAAATAAAATGTTGAGCCATTAATTCTGTGTTTGTACTTTTAAATTCAACTACTAAAATTTTCTGCTTTCCCTCATCCTTTTCTTTGTCTTCTTTCTTCTTTCTTCTTCCTCTTGTTCTTTTTTCTCCTTCTCCCTCCCACTCCTCCTCCTTTTTATTTATGGATATGAGAATTGAGCCCAGGATCTTCTCACTGAACTGCACTGCCAGCCTTTTATCTTTTTCCTTGAATTTTGAGACAGGATCCTGCAAAAATGCTAATTTACCTAAAATGGGCTTGGACTTGAGATCCATCTGCCTCAGTCTTCCAGAGTGCTGGATAATAGGCTTGTGTACTATTAAGGCTGTTAAAACTTACATGTTCATAAGTTTACTTACATAGTAGTTGAAAGTTTAACTCTGGAATAGTGGTCTAAGTGGATACTTAGGTTCTATAGCTATATATTCATCACTATGCTTTGTTTAATTTACCATCATGATGTAACAGCTTATTCCCTAGGGCTAAATTGAAAAGCATGGTTAAAATGAAAAGTAGAAATAAGAAGTAAAAAGGAGGAGATGTGTTCATTTCTACTTATCTTAATATTATGACCATATCTATTTAAACTTGAATTTCAATTTCTTTTAATTACTTTACCTTTATTTTTAATTCAACATTACTAAATATATATTTTTAATAAAGTAGCTCAATATAGGAAACTTTTAATTTTTTAGTTCAAGTGTTTCAATAAAGATCATAGCAGTTCCTATAAGTTGACTTGTGAGCAAACTAGTTATCTAACAAGAAAATCCACCTTAATATCCTTCTTTAATATTGTCTTAGTTAATTTTCTCCTTGGTGAGACACAGTACCAACACACAAAGATGACAGAGGATAGGTGTATTTTGGCACATGGTTTGTAGAAGTTTCAGTCCAAAGTTGGCTCCAAGGAAGCATGGCAGAGGGGCATCACAGAGGAGAAACAGTCCATGGCATGGCAGGGCAGGCAAAAGGCAACAAACCAACAAAGTAGTAAAGTAGCAAGTCATGAAGCATATGCTTCTCTCACTGCCTGGAACCAACCACCTTTGAAAAGCCCCACCCATAAGTCCATGAGGCTTTGGATGGACATCAAGACACAAGGTATAACAGGTATTATTTCTTATTACTAGTTTGATTGAAATCTATTGAGGAGATTCATACCTTAAATATCCAATAAGCCACTTAAGAAATCAACCTACCTTTTCCATTAAGACACTTTCTACAAAAAATCACTTCTATTTTAAAAAGCAACCTTAGGAATTAAGGAGCTCTCTTTTTATTGTTTTTCTAAAAACATCTTTCTCCTTGCCATGACTAACAATCTAAATATTTACCAGTTGTGAAAATGTATTTAAATCATTTAAAATGAATCAATTTCCATTTTAAAGTATGTTAAATTGAAAGGATATCTTCTTTGATAATTCAGGGCATGATTTTGATCTGGTTGCTTTAAAAGATTTCCTTTTCTCTTTTTCATCTATGTATTTGTCATTTATAATTTTATATAATGCCCTAGTTAAATTTATTTTGTATATTTCCTTCTGTATGCAAAATTTTCATGATGTACAGATAAAAAGTAAATAAATTCTGAATAACTGTCTTGGGAAATCCTCCATAGAATTAACATTTGAGGTTTGGATGCAGAATTTTAAGCAAATTGAAAGCTCTTATTTTCTAGGTCTACTCTGTTACCTTTTAGATGTCATTGTAAATTAGTATAGTTTCTGGCGAAAAAAAACCTGCAGAGAATATTTGTGAAGGTTGTGCTTTGTTGAACAAGAGCCACACTACTTTGTCTTGGTGATAGCATCCCATGGTTTCCTAATTTCCAATTCCAAAGCTTTCACTATATATATAGCATAGGAAAGATAATTACTATTCCAACCTTAGGAGTAGGAACTTCATCTTGGGCTATGGTTTTATCAGTTCTTAAGTCTGGTGAGAAAGAACACACTCATATACAAGCTTTGTGAAACAAACTTTTTACTTACAGATAGGCAGCATGAAACAAAACAAGTCTTAGATCCATTTTTATCCAGTTCCTAACACTTGAGAAAGCTGTGTAGGAAAGAGAGGATCTCAGATACATGTGCTTTGCTTTCACACAGCTGGGGGTATACAGAAAGGTAGCTCATACTTGCTTATATACCACAGGAATATGACTCACTGGGCAAAGCTTCGAAAGATATCCAAATTCTAAAGGAGGTAAAGAAAGGCTGGCAGTTAGGAGATGTTTCCTTAGCTCTAAGATGCTCCATTCCCTAAGCTTGAGCCATTTCATGCAATTACTTTTTATCTCAAAATATTACATTTCCAGCATATTTCAATCTATGCTTAAAAACTATAAGAAAGAGAAAAACTGGACTGATCCACAGACATCCAGAGAACTTTCCTAAAGTTCATCTTCCTACTCAGATATCCCACTCAGCAAAGCTAGTCCATTATATAGATTCCTCGATCTCCCCAGATCTCAGGCAGTTTTGTGTCATCAGAATGACATATCACTTTGACCAATATGATCTGGATATAACATAACTGAATCACAGCCAGAATACCTTTTATCAGGCCCAGGAAATCTACTGCCACATGTTGGTCTGCTTTGAGCAGTGACCTAGTATGCAATTGAAGAAATCCTTTAAGAAGTTGCTAAAGAAGCCAAAGAAAAGTCTTTTGGATGGTCCATGGGTGAGCATGAGTGAGCCAGCTTCCAGATCTCATTCACATGTGCCTCCACAATTCCTGGGTGTTTACCCAGCTAATTACCTAGTGAAAATGTTGTCAGTGTCACATACTTTTCTTAATTGGTGTGCAAACAAGTGTAGAGCAGTTCTGTCCTGTAAAATAATTGGGGTTGAGCTATGTCTGCTGGGCTGCCAAAGCAGCAGTGATAGAGGATGCTGGGATGTACAGTGTTTGATTGTTTCACTTTCAGTGCATCATGGTCTGAATGCTGTATATGCCATGGTCAAGGAAGATTTTACAATTTTATTTTATTGTTAGTTCTTATTTCTAAATATAGAATTACAGGCTTTATATACATTTAAATATAGAGTCAATTACTGCTCTTGGGAGCTTTTGGGTGTCTATATATAGCTTTAGACTTTAGGCCTCTTGTACCCGTGACTTGCTGGATCAGTTCAAACAGGTGAGGTAACACCACATTGTGAGCCAGTCTGCCCATGCTGCATTATTCCTTCCAGGAGCAGAAAACATTCTGCTTTTATCCTCCTCTCCCTGTCCTGTCCCTTCATCAACAACCAAAGACAGCCAAGATACCATGTTCTCTTCTGGGTTTGTCCTACACTGTACCAGTCCAGGTTCATAAAATTCTGTTTCTTGGAAGGAACTTACAGTACTTGATTGTTTCTCTTTAAGTATCACATGGTCTCTGTGCTCCTGTAAAGTGATAGGCCCCCTACACGTTGGTTCCTTCGCAAATGCTTCAGAGGCCTGCTAAGCATCTCTCTCCCGTAATACTCTAGTGCCTCAGGCTCTCTTTCTGAGTGTCCATTTCCCAACCCTCTGCCAAGGAATGACTGATTGCAATGTGCCTGTGAGAAACCAGGAATTCATAGTGAGTTTCATTTGCCTATTTCCACATTCTTTTTTTCCCCCTCCATCATGATAGTAAGCTCATCCTTGTCTCCTTGGGGGAGCAACTCATATAGCCCTTTTATCTTCTTTTCTTTGCTATCATGCAGAAACCTGGCCAACTCTTGAATGTTCCACTCTTCCCATTTCTAAAAGTACTGCATGCTTTTATTTTTAAATTTGTTAAAATTACATCATTGACAAGCAAATTTATTTCTTACCTTACCAAACTATTGGCCCCCAGAGGAAAAGAACAGTCCTTTGCATACTTGTTTTTTTTTTTAAATAATCATCAGTATATGTCTGTCACGTTAACTCAGGTTTGCCCTTATGTTAACGTTCCCAAAAAGTCTGTAAAAACAATTTCATCTATAAACCTGAAAATGATGCTCAGTGTTCAGTTCCCAAAACTATCACCAATTAATGTAGTAAAAGCAATGATAAATATTAGAATTAAGTAGTTTAAAAATAAATTTCTATAAATGTGCTAGTGCTTAATTATCTGCCAATTTGTTAGCAAAGATATAAGAAAATGTATATAGTGATTTGAATTGATATTTTCCTTTAACGTAAGACTGGTTTTGATTATTGTTGGTGACTTTATAACTTAGGGTTGTAAATTTAGTGATTTTATTTTTATGTTATTGGTGAATCACTGGGAATACAAAAAAATTATTATTAAGACAATATGCCTTTACTAAAAGAGTAATGGTTAAAGAGATCCACAAATATGATTCAGGCATGGTGTATCTATTATTTTACTACAACAGATTTAATGCCGAATATTGTGTATTCTGAGATTAAATTTTGTGTCAGATATGATAAAAATAGAGTATAGTTCCTAAAATATTTAAACGATTTGAAAATGTGTAAGAAAAACTTAAGGGTAATACAGATTGAACATCGGAAATAATCCCAAAGTCCAAAATCTTCCATCTTCCATGATCAAAAATCTTCTAAGGAAGAATACAAAACCACATGTAGAAAATTCTACATGTTACCTCATTTGATAAGTTACAGTAAAAATACAGCCACCGTAAAATATTTTATAAAATTACCTTTGGGTTATGTTTAAAGGATGCATTTGACACATAATTTAAGTTTGTACTTACACTTGAATACTATCCTCAGTGTATCTCCATATTTATATGCAAAGATTATAAAACTGAATAAAAATCCCAAACTGAAAACAATTTTAGTACCAACAATATTCAGTCTACACCAACATTCTGTAATATTCATACAAAACCAGTATCACAGTTTGACTGTTTGTTCAAATTAAAGTTTGTTACCTATGCATATAATTTTGGAATTTTGTCTCATTTATGTGCTTTCTGCTTTTCAAGAGAATTTCTGTTGCCCTCTCAATGAGGAGACATTGTCACATTTTATAAGCAGCTGCTTATTCTGCAAAAGCTGAACATGCATTTCAGAACATTGCCATAAATTTAATTACTGTTTATGCCAGTTTGTTTTTCTTCAGTTTGTAGCAGATCAAAATGAACTGCTTCACATTCATTTACTGATTTCATATACATCACAAAAATTATTTTTTCTACATTAGGTTTTAAATATCTGTATCTATAATAAGGCACAATACAAACTGAGATACTTAATACTTTCAGAAGTTATGAAATTAATCTCTGTCTTTTGAAGCTATGTTTTTATACAGAATACAATTTAGAGCAAACTAATTGAAGAAATGTACAAACTTTTAGACAAGCATCATGAATAATTGGGCATATACCATGAAAATGATTTATTTGGGTTGTATTATTTTATCACTGTAGGACATTATATTTACAGGCTATATTTTATGAGAATATTGATATATTTTCAAAATCTTTAGGAACCTTAAGTTACCCACACTCTAATACTCTCTTATATTATAAAGATTCAGTAGAGAATGATGGATTATTGTATGCTACCCACTGTCAAGATATTAGATGTATTCTGCTGAGTGAGAAAAAAATATCCCCTCCTTTGTGGAACTCATTGCTTATAGTTAGTCAATTCAACTCATGGAGCAATATTTAATGAATCCACTGAATAAAATATAGTGATTTATTCAGAAAATTTTAAAAGATAATTTATTATTATAAAGAGCTAAAAAACTAAAAGATGACACATGTACACATTATTTTAAAGATGACATAAAATCACTTCCTCTTGGTAATTTTTTATCAGAAATATTCCTAATTAATTCTCTATTTCAATTTTCCTGATATTGGCCAATATATCTTACTCTAGTAAACATCTACAATGATTTCAATTAGTGGCAAAAACTAGAGGAGAAACATCATTGGAAATATATAGTGCAAAATGCTTTTTTTTCTTTGTAATTTTCTTTAGTCTCTCTGCATGATGTAGTAAAATAATAGATACATTATGCTTTAATCATATTTGTGGATGATCTCTTTAACCATTACTCTTTTAGTAAAGGCCTGATACTGCCTTAATAATATTTTTTTTTATTCCCAGTAATCCACCAATAGCATAAAAAGAAAAACACTGAATTTACAACCCTAAGTTATAAAGTCACCAACAATAATCAAAACCAGTCTTACGTTAAAGGAAAATATCAATTCAAATCACTATATATATTTTCTTTATATCTTTGCTAACAAATTGGCAGATAATTAAGCACTAGCACATTTATAGAAATTTATTTTTAAACTACTTAATTTTAATATTTATCATTGCTTTTACTACATTAATTGGTGATATTTTGGGGAACTGAAAATGAACACTGAGCATCATTTTCAGTTTTATAGATGAAAATTGTTTTTACAGACTTTTTGGGAAAGTTAACATAAGGGCAAACCTGAGTAACATGACAGACATATACTGATGATTATTTAAAAAAAAAACAAGTATGCAAAGGACTGTTCTTTTCCTCTGGGGGCCAATAGTTTGGTAAGGTAAGAAATAAATTTGCTTGTCAATGATGTAATTTTAACAAATTTAAAAATAAAAGCATGCAGTACTTTTAGAAATGTGGGATGTGTCTCCTTTTAACCTTGTGACATGACTATACTTGAGAATAATACCTTATAATCATGTCGCTGTAATAATAAAACCATTTTCTCTGCAGAGAGAGTGTCTTAGTTACTTTTTACTCATTGCTGAGACAAAATACCTGATACCCAAAGTTGGGAAATATAAGGTTTATTTTTTACAGTTTTTAGAGGTTTCAGTCCATACTCAGTTGGCTCCAAGGCGGGGTGACATGGCAGGGCCACAGTTCAGGGCAGCTGCAAACAGCAAGGTGGAAACTGGCAAGAGAGACACACACACCTTCCAGTCATTGCATTGTATGCTGGCTCCATCCCTAGGCAGGTGTAGCACTGACACCATCAACCCAAGCACTAGACAATGAACTAATCATAAATGCACAATGCAAACGCATGAGGCCTGGGGATCACCGACATAAACCATGACAGGGAGTCATAAACACAATTACTGGCCACACTTTTTCTGGCCGCTGATGAAATGTCTTGGTGCTTTATTCCTAGTGAATATATAATGACATGAGAAAGATAAAGATTGTGAAGGTCAATACTGGCTTTACCTACTTGACATTTTCTTTCTTTCTTTCTTTCTTTCTTTCTTTCTTTCTTTCTTTCTTTCTTTCTTTCTTTCTTTCTTTCTTTCTTTCTTTCTTT